>JAEQBH010003991.1:0-171739 GCA_016808115.1 Tetrastigma voinierianum
TCAATAACCTTTCTCCCGGTCTACTCCCACAAATCCACCACCTAAGCATCCTTTAATGAGGCTAGAAGCGAATAGTGATAGAAAAGATATAGGAAAGGCTCATCCTCCACACCACCTATCCTTCTAGAACTTCGATTTCCTCCTATTTCTGCAAATAAAAGAAACTCTTAGATTAAATGTATCTCAATCCCATCCTTAGCTTTCCATTGCAACCCACCATATCCTTTTTTTGCCATCTCCAAGATCTCCAACCCCTTTTTTCCTGCCCAATTTCCACTTATAACCTAGATATAGAATCTATGTTTTATCTTTTCTACTCGCTTTATATTCGATATAAAATACTAGTAATGCTCAATTGAATGCAACTCTATATTTTAAAGGCCTGTGTATTTTGAATAGTTTATATCCTTCACACACGTGCTTGTCTCGATTGTTCTTTCAGTTCTCTATTTTTTACCAAAAAACAAAGAGGAATTTGAAGTTTTGTTCTCTCAATTGTCAGGATAAAAAAGTGAAGCTAAAGAATGTCTCATGGGCCATCACAAGCTTAGCTCTGAAGCGAGTTTCAGGTGATCACCTCTTTGTTTAACATGTAATTGGATTAACGCATCAAGCTATTATTATTATTATTTGCGGTTGTCGTTATTATTCACATGAAGATGATAGTTCTATTGAACTAAGGCAATAGGGAAATTTGTTCTTCTTTCTATTTCTTCTCATATGATGATGATGGTTCACATTGAATTAACACAACTGGAAGTATTCTTCTTTATTACCATCATTATCATGTTGATTAGTATTTTCTTTTCTTTTTCCCCATTGATGCCAGACTTGTAACCTCCATAACCCTTTATTTACCCATGAACCAGGCCTTAAGGGTTCATCATCATCATCATTGAAGATGATTGTTATGTTCAAACTTAGACAACATGGAAATCTTCTTTTATCACCATCATCATCATTTTCATTACTATCATCATTATCATAAAGATGATTGTTTTGTTGCATTAAGACAACTGGGAAATGTTCTTCTTTGATGATAATGGTTATAAGGCAACTGAATATGTTGTTTATTTCTTTTAGAGGATTTTGGGATATTGAAGAGTAAGTGTACTTTGGTTTGTGGCTTACCTTTCATTTATGAAAAGTTTGAAGGAAAAGGAATGCCTGTCTTTTTAGGATGGATGCAGTTCCATTCATCCTCCTAGAATTGTTCCTCTTCAGCTTTTAAGGGTGTTTCACTGAACATACTGCCACTTCATTGGAATATGGTTTGCCAGTCACACAGGTAGGTTGTATGATCCTCTAAGTGTAGATTCCTCCTCTGTGGGTTTGATTCGTTACACTTTGATGTACGTGCTCTAGGTGACCTAGGATATGGTGGTGTCATTAGGGGTAACTGTGACACAATGTTAAAATCTTTCTCTAAATATGCAAGAGAGGATTAAGCTATTGAGGTAAAGATCCTAGCTCTTCTGCCGAGGCTTTGGATCTATCCATTATCTTGGTGGAAGGATTCTGCCTTAGTCATCCCATGAGTGTGTTAGTTGGATTGAGGTCATCGAGAATACAAGTGGCTACGTCAAATCCTAGACCCAGCTCATGTTTTAGCTTGTTTCTTCTCTTGGTCCTCTCATTCAGATAATGAGAATTTTGATTGTTTAGCTAAACACAGAACCAAACAGATGCTTTTTTTTTTGTAGGAGGATATTTTACCCCCATTAGTTGTACATTGTTCCATATTTTGTATATATTCTTCTTAGTGCTTGTTTGGTGTGGTTATTTTGCTATTCTTGTTGGTTTCTCTTCATCTATGTTTATTTTGAAGGACCCCTCATGCCTCACTTGTACTTCAAGGTCTTATCAATAAATAGTTTGTTATTGATCAAAATGAAAAAATAAAAACAAGAATTCAGCAGGAAATAACTAAAAGTAAAGATAGAAAACACTGTGTTTTTGTTATATTTTCATAGTTAAGGATTCGAGCAAGTATATTATGTTTCTGCAATTTGTTTTTCTCCCTTGACTTTGAAAGCATCCATTAATTAAATTCTAGGTTATTATGGATGCAGCTCCAGATGCAAATAAGGAACTTGATCCTAATGCGTCTCCTGTCAATGTTGATCCAAGTCAATTCAACTGTTCCATGCGCAAAGGGAAGGATGAAAAGGACACAAATTGCTGGACTGCTCTGGATGGTGCAGGATTTATGATCAGAGGAAAGTCTTACTTGGAAGATAATTGCAAGGTGAGGTTTTATTCTCGTTAGAGTGAGGTCCAGCATTCTTAACCAGGCTTGTCCACTCATATTATTGTGTTCTGTAACTTCATATGGTACTTCGAAGTATAAATACCATTGAGCATTCACATTCCCTGCTCTCGAGTCTTCATTTAGTACTACTCATCTAACATTACTTGTTTTAGGTCTCTATTTTGTTTCTAAAGTTGAGCGTTGTTTGAGTTTGTCAAGTATTTTTCTTTGCATCTTTTCAATGCAAGTACAAGTATTTGATTTTTTACTTGTGGCATATGCTTGTAATTTTTTAAAGGGTATATAGCTTCTTCATTCATATGCCATCAAATTGTGCCTGCACCAGATTGCATAGGTTTCTGCTGAAGTATGATACACAGTTATTGTACTGAATGTCTGTGAAATAATCTAAAACATTTTCAGGTAATGGGAGGAGATCCCCTTCTCAAGCTCATAGGAGTTGATTGGTTCAGAGCTGATAATACAATGGATAGGATTGCATTGCATCCAAAATCTCTTGTTCAGGTAGGGGTCAGATTTTGTTTTTCTTGCTGTTTATATTATGATATATATATATATATATATATATATATATATATGCCTGCATATATATATATATATATATATATATAGATAGATAGAGACAGAGAGAGAATAGAAACAAAGATGTATTAGTTATTAATTATGGATAAAAGGAAATAAGAAGGATGAAGAGGGTCCTCCTCACAACTTAAAAAAAAAAAAAAAAAAGAGTAAAGAATGGCCTAAAGCTCCACTACTTTAAAGAATACATATACAAAATGGTATAGTCCATAAGCAAAAGTGTGAAACACTTCCTAGTGCATAACTTTACTTGAACCCCCTTATCTACATTCATTCCCTGTTTCAAGCTGATAATGCCATGAGTAATCCCAATTCCTTGCTCAGGTAGGGGACAGATTTCAATTTTCTTGCCATTTGTATTATATGACAGGCAAATTGTGAAACAATACCTATTGCATCGTTATGCCTCCAGAGCCTCACCTATTGGTTCAATGTTTTCTCCATTTGCAAGGTAGACCTAGGAGAGGGTTTGATAGTCATTGATACTTCCAGCAGTTTAATATTCATACTACATATCATGAAAGGTGATTTGAAAATCTTATGCCTACACAACTTAACCACCCAAGAAAAAAAAGAATGAATAAAGAAGAAGCAAGGATGGTGATATCCAACACCTTTCCTGTATCATTTTTGGGGAACACATGCTCCTTGACAAAGAGAATCCCAAACCTTTGTTGATGTCATTCTGCTCCTTGACAATTCATGGTCTAGATTTGAGTTTTGGAGCTTTTACGGAGAAAATAGTGTGTTTGATGTTTTGCAAGCCTAAGCTTCAATACAAACATGTTAGTTCAAAAACACGAAGATAAAATAATTTATACACATAGATCCACAAGGTGTGAACATAGCTCAACCAACCATTTCTACATCCATTAATGAGAGAGAATTGTTCCACTATGCCATAGAGAGTATTATAGAGAACAAAAAACCAAATACAATTATTGGATTCAAAAACATTTTAAATTTCTCCACTCCTTGTGTTTACACCATGAACCATGTGAACTCATTCCTAATTCTATAACACTCCTAATTAGTAAGACGATCTAACATTCCTAATTAGTTTCACAACCTACAAGTAAAGTGTATATTTACATTCTATAATACTCCCCTTCAAGTTGGAGCATAGATGTTAATCATGCCCATTTGTTTTATAGATAACTAACTCGATCCCCACTTAAGGCATTTGTGAAAGTATCACCCAACTATTCTCCCATCTTTACATATCCTGTTGAGATTAATCCAATTTGTATTTTCTCGAGAACGAAATGACAATCATCTCGATATCTTGGATCCGCTCATGAAATACAGATTAGGCGCGAGTGTGGGGTAACGTTCATACACGAACTTCTTGGAATGGAAGTCTTAATACCTATTTCCATCAAAAGCTGTGAAATCCACATGATTTCACACACAAATTATGTCATTGTTTTGTATTCTGATTCTGCACTCGAACGAGAAGCCACACTTTGTTTTTTACTCTTCCATGAGACTAGATTCCATCCAACAAAGACACAATAACCTGAAGTGGATCTCTTGTCCTCCTTAGATCTTATCCAGTCAGCATCTATGAAACACCCAATTCTATTATGCCTATGGTTACTGTTGAGCATCATAGGATATTTAGAATATCCTCTAATTTATTCCCTAGGATATTTTTAGAATATCCTATTCTATGGTTTATTCCCTAGGATATTCTTAGAATATCCTCTGGTTTATTCCATTCTTTTGTATATATATAAGTGTCTCTATACTATGTAATATTGACTCACTCATTCATTTTCAATAAGAAAAGCATCACTTTCTTATATTTCTTCACATGGTATCAGAGCCATGGTTGGTTCTAGAGTGAGCCCTCTCCTCCGACGGATCTTCCCCGTCGGATCTTCTGAGTCGGATCTCCTCAATCGGATCTCCTCCGGAGGATCTTCTCAATCAGATCTCTTCTGATGAATCTTCTCAGTTGGATCTCTTTCGACGGATCTTCTCAATCGGATCTCCTCCAGACGAGATCTTCTGTCGAGATCTCCTCAGATGAATCTTACCGATCGGATCTTACTACAGATTGTCTTCAATCTGATCACATCAACTTCATCGTGGAACACCTCGGGTATCGCGTTATGCGTCGTCGAATAGGATTAAGTGCGCGCTATAACAAACTTGGTGCATATAACCTATATGCTCTAGCTTGAGGGGGAGTGTTGAGAATCATAGGATATTCTTAGAATATCATCTATATATATAGGTGTCTCTATACTATGGAACTCACTCATTCATTTTCAATAAGAAAAGCATCATTTTCTTATATTTCTTCACAACCGTGACTCGACCTACAGATGCCATGACTCGACCTCTTTAGGTTTATACTTGTCGTCCTCGTCCTCCTCCAGGGCCTCTTGTTGATGCATCTTCTATGCCACAATCATCTCCAGCTCCGATTCTGCAACTGTTTGATGATCTACCTATTACCTTTTCGAAGTGTACTCCTTTACTTCGCCCATCATTTATAATTTTCTTAACTTTCACCGTTTATCTTTACCTTATGTTGTCTTTGTTTCCACTTTGTCTTTTGTCTCTACCCTTAAAAGCACTAGCGAGACTCTCTCTCATCTGGGCTAGAAACAGGCAATGGCTGAGGAAATGGATGCTCTTTACTCCAATGGCACATGGGAGCTTGTCGCTCTTCCTCCTGGCAAGTCTCTCGTTGGATATTTTATTGAGTTCCTCACCGGTGAAGGTGGGACTGATGCTTTGGTTGATTGTGTAAGGCCCCGTTTGGTTCATTATTATAAATATTTTAGTCTCTAATCCATTTAGGATTAACTTTTCCTTTTAACAGTCTCTAATTAGACTCTAACTCTGTTTCCTTTTTCCATAACACTAGAGTATAAATATGTATGTTTCCTCCTTTTGTAAATTTATGAGAATCAATGTATTCCTTTTCTCTCAACATGGTATCAAAGCCATAAAAGAGTTTGAGAATACTAGGATTAGGGTTTCGCCGTGTAGTCAATTCCGGCAACCCATCCAAAGACCATGTCACAATCCGGTCGCATTACAGTCTTCACAAAGCCTCACGGAAGCCAAACCATCGTCGGAGAACCTTGCTGTCGGCAACTTTTATCGGTGAAATTTTCCGACGACCTCCATTCCGGCCGAAGAGCACACCAATAGGAGCGCCTCCCTCCGATCTACCTTCCGGAGGAAGCCTCGCCAGAAATAGCATCACACGCACCCACATGTGCCCATACTCGCGTATCTCCGGTCCGGCGCGTGAATTCACGCGCCAGAGCGTGACGGCGCGTGTAACACTGTTTTTACACACGCCTCCTCCAGCAGGTGCGTCTACCGCCGACAAGACCTTCCATCCACTCCATGCGCCACTGGCCGTGCTGGGAAAAGCCGCTTCTTTTCAATTTTTCTCTCAGGCCTTTATTCTGACGTTTTCACTGTTGCTGAATCTCCATTGTTTTTGTGTTTTACGGAGCTCTGACATTTTCGGGACGCTTGGGAGTTGTATACGTTGGTCTGCTAATTTCTCATCTTTATGGCTGAAAAAGGTCAGACTTTTAATTCTTTTGTATCTGGAACTCCTATGATTACCTTGGATAAACTCACATGGAGTGAAAATTATCAGTCATGGGCAGACTCTAGTGGACCTTTGGTTTATTGGTAATAGATGTGAGGATCGTCTTACTACTGCGGACACAAGTATTCCTGAAGATAAACGTACTCAATGGAAAAAAAACTGATGCTTTACTTTGCAATATTCTTCGGCAATCTATTGATGTCAAGACTCTATATAATATTGGGGCCTATAAAACTTGCTACACTATGGAATCAGGTAAAGAAACAGTATACTAACGATATTCAAACGTCTCTCAGGAATTAATATCCTCCATCGCCAATTTGAAGCTTATTTCGACCCATGGATATATCTTCTTATGGTGGACCAGATATGCGCCCATGGATAATGAACTATCTATTTGCCAAAAGTCTACTAATACGAGACTTTCTTGTCAAGAGATGGATTGAGTCTTTATGATCATTCTTTTGTAACCTCGGGCGATTTTTGAGAACATCCGAGGAGCAGAATGCCTCAGGAGCAGTTATTCTAGACTTTGATGAGGCTCTTGCTCGGTTACTTCGCCACACCTCCACTGCCACTCAATCCATGCGATATGAGATTACACCGGACACTTCTGTGATGGTTTCTCAGTCTCTTTCTCAAGGTGATTCCAGAGGTGGATGCGATAACAACCGAGGTAGAGGACAATGTCCTCAATGCACATATTGCCATAGGCTTGGACACACCCGTGATCGATGCTATCAGTTACATGGCTGACCTTCTCGTACTGCTCATTTGGCTCAGTCTTCTGATCATTCAGCATGTTCGAATTCTGTCTCAATGAGCTCATCCACACCTCTTCAGCCACTTTCAGACAAAAGACTTGGGGAAACTCAAGTATTTTCTAAGCATTGAGGTAACTTAGTCTAATTCTGGAGTGATTATTTCTCAAAGGAAGTATACCTTGAATATTGGCAATCACTGGTATGTTGGACTATAAGCCTGTAGACACTCGTATGGATCTAAATGTCAAACTTGTACCAGGTCAGGGAGAGCCTCTACGAGATCCAAGGAGATATCGATGACTTGTAGGTAAACTGAACTATCTCACTGTCACTCGGCCTGACATTTCTTTTCCTGTGAGCGTAGTTAGTCAGTTCCTACAATCACGTTGTGATAGACATTGGGATGTTGCATTTCGTATTCTCCGTTATTTCAATAGTACACCAGGTCAAAGGGTGTTGTATGAGAACAGAAGTCATACCTAGATTGTTGGCTATAGTGATGTAGACTTAGCAGGCTTACCCATAGATAGACGTTCTACATCAGGGTATTGTGTGTTCATTAGAGGTAACTTAATATCCTACGATTCTCAACAATTACTATATAAAATACCATGTCTCGAGGCTCCTTTCAAGTTAACATAGAATATGTACTACATTTGTCCAATGATCAACTGTTGGATAGGACATGTATTGGCTTATAACACTGACTGAGTGTGCAATATCAGGATGTATTACTGTAAGATAGTTCAGCTTACCAATCATTCTTCAATATCTCTTAGGGTTCCCAAACAATTTGCTTTCTTTAGTAAAATGTAAGCTTTGTGCTATAGAGTTCTTGAGTTTTAATTTTCTTGTTCGAACAATAGATCCATCACATATTTCCTTTGAAATAAGAAGATTCATGTTTACTTTCCTCATAGCTTCTTGTGAAAATCGTTTAGCATCCTAATTCTTTGTGTGGAATTGACCATGAAGAAAGGACTTAAGTGTGATCTGTCATATCACTCCAGTGTGACAATATCATCTACATACTCGGCTAACAAGATGATATACTTAGGAATTTCTATAAAAATGAGTGAATAACTTACTCTTTGCATATGTAGCTTCTCAATTACTTCACTAAATTTCCTAAACCATGTACGTGGACTCTGTTTCAAGTCATATAAGGATTTATGGAGGCGACAAACTCTACCAATCTCCCCTTGAGCAACAAACCCTAGAGGTTGCTCCATATAAACATCCTCTGAAAGATCCCTATGAAGAAAAGCATCTTAATATCAAGCTGGTGGAGGTCCTAGCCTTGAGTGGCTACTAGAGATATAAATAGTCGAATATAAGTCATCTTGCCATCTGGGGAGAAAGTATCAAAATAGTCTACTCCATAGGTCTTGGCATACCCTTGAGCAACAAGGCGTGCTTTCAACCTAGCAATTGAGCCATTAGGATTAACCTTCACTACAAAAACCCAACGTCATCCAACGGCTTTCTTCCCAACAAGTAGGTACAAAGTCCTAGGTACCATTGTCATTCAAAGCGTCCATCTCCTTTATCATAGCACTACGCCAACCACGATGAGATAGGGCTTCAAGATACTGGATCTAATGTCGAAGCAGCTGGTGTTGGACTCGATACTGGGGGTTTTGGTGTCAATAGTATACCTGAGTAATGGGAAGTTTAATAAGAATGGGAGCTAGAGTAGGAACTGGTTAGGAAACATAATAAAAACCAATAATCATCATCCTCCCCTTGACTCATAACAGTTGATGAAAGGGAAAATGGGGTAGTCTCAAAGAATGCAACATCAGTAGACTCAAAGTAACGCCGAAGAGTGAGACAATAACACATATACCCTTTTTGAACACGAGAATATCCTAGAAAGATACACTTTTAAGGACTTTGGATCAAGTTTAGAGACTTGAGGACGGACATCCCGAACAAAGCATGTGCATCCAAATACCTTAGGCTCAATAGGGAACAACGGATTATTTGGAAACAATTAGTGGTAAGGAGTAGTCCAATTAAGAACCGATGATGGCATCCTGTTAATCAAAAAACAAGGTGTAGAGACTACGTTGGCCTAAAAATGTTTAGGGACATTTATCTAGAACAACAGGGCCTTGACAGTCTCAGGAAGATGTCTATTCTTTCTCTCAGTTACCCCATTATGAGAGGGAGTGTCAATACAAGAGGTTTGATGGAGAATCTCATGTTGTAGCATGAAAGATTGAAAAGGTTTCGACAAATACCTCTTAGCATTATCACTTCTCAATGTCTAAAGAGAGACATGAAATTGTGTTTTAATTTCATACAAAGGCACTATAATGAGAAAAAAGCTTGGAACGACTTTTATTAGATAAAACTAAGTGACACGAGAGAAATCATCCACAAAGGTAACGAAATATTTAAACCTAGTGGGAGACATAATAGCTAGGAACGAACATAATAATGAACTAACTTAAAATGACGAGGCTCGTTTGTTATTTATGAGACTCAAATGCACACGATGAAGCTTAGCATATTGACATGACACATAGTTCAATGAGGATAGGCTAGAAAACTGAGGATATAACTTCTTCAACAAATAGAGAAGGATGACCTAAGCGACAATGTAATTTGAATGGGGTAACAACTCTAGAACAAGCAATAGGTGTTGACACCTCTGGTTCAAGGATGTAGAGACTTCCAGACTCGTGTCCTAGACCAATAATCCGCTTCGTCGAAAGATCCTGAATCAAACAATAACTAGGATAGAATGAGATACAATTAAGTGTATGGTGATTTCTCTGAAAGTGATACAAAGAGGGGATGTAGGTAAGTCAAAATAAGCTATGGAATTTTGTCATGTGGTATGTGGCTCGAGTTAATGACTGTATACGGAGGAAAGGAAATAAAAACATGAGTTAGGTTTGCACGACTCGGAAACATGAATCGCTGGGTAAATGGCACCTTGATGATTCATAAGCATACGAAAACCTTTGATTTATATTCTACAACTTTCTACAATTCCAGTGTACTTGCCCTGGATTACGACAATAATGACACACAACTCTACATGAAGGTTTCTTATCAGTCATAGGAGCAAATCTAAATCAAACAAGCCTCTGAATATCCAAAAAATACCAGAAAAATAGGATTTTACAAGAAAAATGACCACTTTTCCATAAAAAACACTTCACAAGTGTAGAACGTTGCCCTATAATCCACAAAACACCTATGGACCTCGAAGAAGTGAAGGAAAACAAGCAAGAAAACCTAGAAAGGGAGGCTACCGAACATAAATGTGTTTGAAATACACTGTTGCAGGGATCAGATGTCGAAGAAAGGTAGTTGAGGGAGCTTGTTGGTGGCTAGCGACCCTAGTGGGGGAGGCACATAGCCGAAGGAGCTCCCACGCGCCCCAACACACCGATGCGTGTGGCTCACGTGCTTGCTTTTGGCCTTTGCTCGGTGGCGTGGTCGGCGGCAACGTTAATCAGCACCTGGGGGGCGGTGTCGCTCCACGCTCCTTCTAACTTTGTGTTTAAAAAAAAGGCACCCCACGACCTTGTTCTGCAATCCGAGAGCCTCTTGGATTTCTTCTCAATTTTGGCTCAAGTGGAGCTAGTCGGATACCATGTTAAATGACCCGATTCTCTAAAAGCTTAAGCTTGTAGGACTTGAGTTTAATATGAATATAAATGCGCTTCCCTTCTCAGCTCACGTGCAGCCCCATATCCGTACGTGAAGATTCAAACAAACCAAATAGTCTTCCATGGACTTTTAAATCAACAAATGAGGAATAAATTGCAGATAGGTGGCTCCAACCCTAGGCCTTCTTCCAAACCAAACTTTGATACCATGAAAAAACAAGAAGGGAAGAATTGGAGGAATGAATTCCTTGTATTTTTCATTGATCTAAACATGTAGAAATACTAGAGCTAGATATATACGATTGGTAGGACAATCTAACATTCCTAATTAGTTTCACAACCTACAAGTAAAGTATATATTTACATTCTATAACATCCTCCTTGGATGGTGGAGGTCTTTTGTGGTGTCCTTTCTTCTTCTTGTACATTCTTAACTCTTACCTTTTAGCAAAATGACAGAGGTAAATCATCCATGTAAAAGTGTCCCAGTAAATAAACATACAAGCGCTTCTCAAAGACTATCTTGAAAGTTTGTGTAGCTTTTTTATACCCTATTAGTCCTAAAGATCCTGTTTCAATTCTATACCTGCAACTACTTGTCAAAAAAAACTTATATGCTACTACTACTTATCAAAATGTTCTATGCCTGCAACTTCTTCATAACTACTCCCATTCCAGAAGTCTTAAAATAACCAAGGCCTTGTTCCTTCTTCCCCTACTTAAAGAGTTTAACCTATACTTGTCTTGGTGATCCATTTGAGAAGAAAGTTCAGAGCATCCCAGCTGCCGTGGGTAAGGAGTCTGCCCTGGTGGCTGCTGAATCTCTCTGGTATGATTCTGTTGACTGCTGATGCTAGTGATGCCCATAATATTTTCCTTATAGCCACAAATAGTAGCATTAGCATCTACTTTCTAAGGTATATATTCTTGCTTGGTGGTTGCTGAATCTGTCTGGGTATGATCCTGTTGATTGCTCATGCTTGTGGATGCCACATAATTTTTCCATATAGCCATGATTAGTTGCATCAGCATCTCCTTTCAACCATTCATATTCTTACTTGTTTCCAGTTTATTCTAGTTATTTAAAGCAATTATGAGGATGAGTGCATCTTGCAAGACATTTCTAAAACATCAAGTCTGATGCTTCCCCGGGCTTAAAATCACATATTTCGCTTGAGAATATTTCACCACCTTACCCTTAGTTTTTCACCATTTATTAATTTCTGCATCTAATTGCTCCTTTCTCAATTTCAGTGTGCAGCTGGAAAAAACCTCCCATTCATTCTCATCATTAATCTTGAGATTTCATATAAGAATATCTAATATTCAGTAAGTGTGTTACCATGTATGATTGAGAGATATGTGGTACCTTTTCTAATTCCTTTAAATAGTAAATGATAAGTGTACTATTGCTACTTTAATTTTATTCTTTTATTTTTTTTCCAAAAATTATAGTTGTTCTTTATATAATTCGTTTGAGTTTCATTGTGGTGTGTGATGGAATGTTTGAAAGGATTGGAACATTTTACATGGTGTTTTGTTGTCCAAAATTTTGCAGATTTTTATCCTTACTTTTTGTTTCAAATCAGAAACAAAATAATGCATTGCACTGAACCTAGTAAGTTCAAAAGAATATGATAAAGGATGAGAATCCTTCTAGATTTAACCAAAAAACTAACAAGAAAAAGTATGTTCAAAAGCAGAACAAATTGCAGATGGAAACAAAAATAATGTATAATCCAAGGGCATTAAGCATCTCAGTGGGGTGAAAATTTCCAACAAAAAACACCTAGTGTATAGTCCCTCGCTTGTTTAAAAGATGCTTGTTTTTGTCAGCAACATGTTGAATCCAAGAAAAAGGACGTGTGTTTGGGGTTGAGGTTGCCCTCATCATCACATCTTCATGGGCCTCTTCCGGAACCCCATGAGCTGAGACTGCAAAGCCTCAGTCTGAAAATCACAAAGATTTGGCTTGCAATAACCCTTTAAAATGCTTCAACTTGCCGCAGTAGCTATACTTTCAGCTGTTGATGTAGAAAATGCTCTTATATTTAGTATCACAATGATCTCTAAACACTTCTCTATTCCCAAGTCATCCTGGATTACCACTGGAACATTCATCAAAGTTAAATTTTATAGAGCCTGCAATAGGTGCAAACCAATTAGTTCCTTCTTTTTTTTGATAGGCATTAATTTTTAAATCAGTTAGTTCCAATATTTTCATCTAGCTTCTTTAATCTACAAGTGTGATTACAATTTAGCATTAATAAACTCAAAAGTGAATCCACAAAATGCATCTAGGACAGAGTTGCCAAAAAAATTATAAAAATGAACCAGTTGCTGAATTAAGTATTAGAATGAACCAAGTTCAAAGAGTCTTCAGAGATATCCATCAGTCTGCAAGGAACACAGTGATATTAGCTACACATCATATAATATGACCTCCAAAACCTCTTTGTCACACTTCTATGGGGCCCAATCAATCCCAGAAACTAGTGGATAGTGTCACAATGACCAAAACAAAGGGCTTTAAAAGGCCTCTTCTTCTGGAGCATGTAATTGATATTAACACTTCCATTATCAAAAAGCAATATACTGATCAAAAAAATTATCAAAAGCAATATGAATACCTCAATCTTATAGCAGCTTTGGATTCAAATGAAGAATGGGTGTGGGAAAAGCATCTGATTAACAGAAAGGAACAGAATTGAAAAAAAATGCCAAAGATGGTTGCAGACCAGACTCTCTCACATCTGGAAAATGATGAAAGATACAAAGCGGTGAGTAGATGAGATGTGCTAGCTGTTAAAAAGAAAACCAATTATAGAATAAGATATACAGGCTGAAAAATAGGAAGTTCCTTCTCTTGTATAGTTGGTCTATGATTTCTGTTGGAAAGTTGGATTAATCTGCCTGGTTGGCTTATCTAAGTCTGTCTGATTCTTTGGGGATTAATCTTTGATGTTATCTTGTGTTTGAAATATAATTTGTATATAGTCCTTGTAATTCGACAATTCTGTCTCTATAGCTGAACATTTTTTAATTTTTTCCTTATTCTTGTCTTATACAGCCTATATAATTTATATTTCATTCTTTTAGAAATAATAGAGCATATTCATTCCGAAATTTATACCACAGTTACCATTACATTTTACAGAAAAACCTAGCCTCTGTTAGTAGTCAAGATCTGGCGTTTTTTGCTTTCTTCACAAAAATTGAGATCATGGTTGTCTTTTGTGAGTTTCATTTGTGAAACCTAGTCGTAAAGAAATGAGGGAGAGTACCCACTTGTAAATGTAATAATGTGCATTCGGCAGTATTTCCCAAGTTTTTGGGTGGTAGGTAATCCTTTTGCTTTTCTTTGTATACAACTTGTATACCTTGGGGCTTGGCCCTGTTTTGTTAATATATTTGCTCAGCTTGCCTATCGAAAAAAAAAAAAAATTCTAATCGTAATGACCTTATGCACTTTCACTTTATTCACTTTGCTTTATGGTAGCCGAGGTAGAAAGATTTTTAGTTGTGCTGTGACTTTAAACAATCTTGCAAACAATAAGCAAAAAGATTGATGCAACCCCCAATATAAACTTTCCCAAAAACAAATTCTACTTCCATCACCCACCATAAAATTGGTGTAAGTAGAAAAAACTAGTGTTTTAAAGGGCGTTTTTGAAGTGCATCTTGAAGCATGCCTCAAGCGAGGCGTTCCTAAAAAGCTTCAAGGCTTTAAAAAAAAAGGCGGAGGACATGGAAGGCGTACGCCTTCTTACCTAAAGCGTTGTAGAAGGTGCAAGGCGTACGCCTTCTTCACCTCGCAGAAAAGTGTACACCTAAAAAGCCCTTATAAACCTAAAAGCAGTTTTTAAAAAAGCAAAATAAAACCCTACCTTCATTGTTTCTTCAAATCAAGCGGCGATTTGAAGTTCAGACAAGCTGTCAATAACCTTGCTTTCCGGAGATCCTCCCTTTTTCGTCGTGTTATAGTATGGCTTTACATATAGGATTATAACTGATTAGGAAACTTGTTTGAGTTCTGTATGTTAGGTGGAATAGATTGACACCTGTGTGTAGATAACCTCTGTGTACTATATACGTTGTTTCAACCAGAATAACTACCTGTCTATTACTCTTTGTGTCGATACTGAGACGATGGGTATTACGATAATTTGAAACTCATTACAAAGCCATGAGATTATAGGATGTTTTGACTTTGCTAAGCTGGGACACCATGACTAGATGCCAACGTGGTGTGATCAGTCACCCAAGTCGTGGCCAGGAACCACCAGCTCGTGAAGCACACGCACCGATTCAATGTTTCTACCCTATTCCCCACGCATTGTGTGTGGGGGCGCGTGAGAACTCCAACCACTTTTTGGCGACCACTTCAGGGTGCGCCTTGACCTCAAGATTTCTTCCATCTAGTTTATGGTGCCATACTCCGTCTGTTTTGCAATTTTTTGAGATTTTTTGGTGTGGAGCTAGGGTTTTTCAAGAGATATTTTGGGCTCTTGATTTATGGAGGTTTCGTAGTCTTTGCTTTCCTTCCCAGTCCATCCTAATGAGTAGCAGCGCCTAAAGTGGTCTTGATGATGTCCAAAATCACGGAGGACAAACTGACTAGTCCCAATTATTTTGATTGGAGTAAAACGATTCGGCTCTACTTAAAGCGCATACGTATGACTAGTCATCTCACTAAGGATCCTCAAACTGATGATTTGAAAGAGCAATGGCTAAAGGATGATGCTCGTTTGTTCTTGCAAATTCATAATTCCATTAACAGTAAGGTACTTGGTTTCATTAATCACTGTGAGTTTGTTAAGGAGTTAGTGGATTATTTGGAGTTAGTGGATTATAGTGTATTTTTATGGACTATAAAAATACATATGAAGACCTTAATATGATTTTACCCTTTAGTCCACGTGTCAAAGTTCAGCAAGCTCAACATAAACAGATGGCAGTAATGGGATTCCTAGGCGCCCCTTCCGCTAGTATAATTCAACTAGGCTCAAATTAGAAGTAAAACCTTGGATATAATCGCTTCGAAGATACCTTTAGCATGATACTCTGCACTGAGATCTCATGACCTGCTCTTCCATCTACCTAGATGAGCAGTGCCCTTGTTGGTCGAAATATTGGTGAATCAAGGAAGCAACAAGGCAAAAATAGTGGTCCAGGCAATAACACTAGAATTTGACTCTAGAGGAGTTGTTTGTTATTGCGTAAATAGCTTTGGACATGTGATACGAGCTGTGAAACTATAGAGAATAGGATAAGAGGTGCCGATGCTGCTCATATAGCTTTCTCTAGTGAGGCATTAGATTGGTTAGTTCAGTTCTTAGCAAAAGAATTAGACAGGTTCCACTTATATCAGTCATTGAGTCCATCTACTGATTGTTGCTATTCGGCGAGGTCGGTAACCGCGAATAACGCCTTGTCTTTTCATCGTCCTATGAATGGGTCATTGATTTTGGAGCCACATATCACATGACAGGTAATTCTAGCCTATTTTCTACCTTATAGTCACAACATTCAACTTCCACTATCACTTTGGCAGATGGATCACAATCATATCTTCTTGGGTCAGGCAAAGTCTTTCCCACTTCATCTATTCCTCTGTCATCTATCGTGAGTTTATCGAAATTTTCTTTTAATTTGATGTCTTGTAGCAAATTAACTCAAGCACTTAAATGTTATATCTCATTTATTCCTGATTTTGTCTCTTTCAGGATCTTATGACGAATTAGATTATTGGTAGAGGACGTGAGTTTGAGGGTCTCTACATTCTTGATCCTACGATACCAAGACTTGTTGCTTGTTCTGGAGTTACTACACCTTTTAAGACCCATTGCCGATTGGGCCATCCCTCCCTTCCCTCGTTAAAGAAGTTTTGTCCCCAAGTTTCGAATTTGTCATCATTAGATTGTGAGTCTTTTCAATTTGCAAAACATCGTCGTCTTAGTTTTAATCCTAGAGTTAATAAACAAGCTAGTGCTTCATTTGAGTTGTGTTCCCAACTGGGTTTCGATACTTTGTAACTTTTGTCGATGATTATTCGCCAACAACTTGGTTATATTTAATGAAAAACCGTTCTAAGTTATTTTTTTGTTTTCATGCCTTTTATGCTGAGATTCACACTCAATTTCATGTTCATGTTTAAAGTCTAAGAAGTGATAATGCTAATGAATATCTTTCAGAACGGTTTTAGTCATTCATGCTTCAAAGTGGTATCCTTCATTAGACATCTTGTGTTAATACACCTTCTCACAATGGAGTTTCTGAAAGAAAAAATAGATACCTCCTTAAAACTCTAGGGCTCAATTGATTCAAATGCACGTGTCCAAGCATTTTTTGGCCAATGGTGTTTCCACGGCTTGTTTCTTGATTAATTGGATGCCTTCCTCAGTCTTCAATTGAGACACTCCATTTCAAACCCTTGATTAATTGGGTGTACTTGTTTTGTTCAGGATGTTCTTGTCCACATGTGTCTGTACTTTATCCTAAGTCTTTGAAGTGTATACTCCTTGGTTACTCTTGGGTTCAAAAGGGGTATAGATGTTATTGTCATAGTCTTCGCATGTACTTGGTTTTTGCTGATGTCACATTTCTTGAGACTGTACCTTTTTCCCCCTATCCGATCCTCACTAGTTAGGGGGATGATGACAACTTACTCGTTTATACTATTGCCTCACCTTGTCTTGCTCCTGTTCCTGCTCTGGTAAAGCCTCCTATCACTTAGGTCTACACTTGGCACCAAAATCTCCTAGTCTCATTCTAGGCTACTTTGACATCAATCCATTCCCGATGATGATGCTTACATTAACTCTTCATAAAGGTAAATGTCAGTGCGTTCATCCTATTTCCTCTTTTTGCTTTATAGCCATTTGTCCTCATTCATGTTCTTTTATTGCATGCTTGGACTCTATCTCGTTGCCTAACAATGTTCCTGAAGCTCTATCTCACCTTGGTTGGCATATTGCTATGATAGAGGAGATGGTGCACGAATGACAATTCTATTGGAACATTTGATTACCTGTGGGAAGAAAGCCATTAGATACAGATTGGGTTTTTTTTTTTGCATTGAAGTTTAATCTTGATGGCTTAGTTGCTAGGTTGAAAGTATGTCTTCTTGCTTAAGGGTATGCCCAGACCTATGGGGTGGATGATTCTAATACCTTCTCCCCGATTGCTAAGATGTCTTTTGTTCGGCTATTTATATATTTGGTAGCCACTAATGGCTAGAACCTCCACCAACTTGATATTAAGAATGCTTTTCTTCATGGGGATCTTTCGGAGGAAGTTTATATGGAGCAACCTCCAGGGTTTGTTGCTCAAGGGGAGATTAGTAGAGTTTGTTGTCTCCGTAAATCATTATATGGCTTGAAATAGAGCCCACACGCATGGTTTGGCAAATTCAGTTAAGTAATTGAGAAGTTTGACATGCAAAAGAGCAAATCTTATCACTCATCTTTTCTGAAGTGCGAAGCAAGTATCATCTTATTAGTTGTGTATGTAGATGATATTGTCATTCTTGGGGTGATATGGCCGATTATATCATCGCTTAAGTCGCTTTGGCAGTGAGTCGATTCCACGAAAGGACTTAGGGATCATCAAAAAAGTATTTAACTAGGCGTGAAGTTATGAAGAGTAAACATAGAATCTTCTTTATCATGAGGAAATATGTGTTGGATACATTAATGCGACGGAAAAATTGGGGGTAAAAACCATGTAGTTCCTTATGCTTTCGACTTACATCTTACTAGAGAGGCGAATTGTTTTTAGGGACCACCAGAATATAGAAGATTGGTTAGGAAGCTAAACTACCTTACAGTAACACGTCTTGATATTGCACTTTGTCGGTGTTTTAAGACAATACATGTCTTCTCTATCATTGATTATTAGGCAGCTGTAGAATAGATTCTATGTTACTTAAAAGGAGCCTAAGGGGGTAGTATTTTATATGGTAATCATGGGCATAATAGAATAAAGTGTTTCACAAATGCTAATTGGGGAGGATCTAAAGAGGACAGGAGGTCCACTATGGGTTACTGTGTCTTTGTTGGAGAGAATCTAGCCTCATGGAAGAGTAAAGCAGTGGTTTTCTTTTAAGTGTGTCTGAATATAAGGTACTTGGCCGCGATGTATGCGAGATCATGTGGCTTCATCGACTCTTGGTGAATGTTTGTATTAAGCGTCAGTCCCAGCGAAGCTACGGTGTGACAACTAGGTTGCCTTTTCTATTGCATGGTACATATTCGGTAGGCGAGCCCCAGAATGCATTGAATGGAGTGTCGTTTCGTTTGTGAGGGGGAAAATGTCTGGCTCGGTTTGATTTCTATAGAGTATGTGAAGATTGGAAAACGGGTTAAGGTGATATCTTTACAAAGGAAACACAAGTGGGTACGGGTTGGTTATCACATGTAGCGATTGGGGCGTAATTACTTGTCATCTGCGGCTTGAGGGAGTGTTATAATATATATCATATTTACATATAGGATTATGAGTGATTAGGAAGCAAACTTGCAGGGTTTGTAACCAATTAGGAATGATAGATCGAGCTTTACCTATCGTATGGGCCAACCCTCTTGTATATATACACACGATGACTTGATAAAAAAATATGTTATAGTATTGTAGAATTAGAAACTAGTTGGGAAAATTCAAACACAGTAGAATTAAGGAAACCTTCATATTCTTTCTATTTGGTTTTAGGGATTGTCTTTGTATATAAATAGGTTATTTGTGATCAATGAAATATACAATTTTTCCCTTCAATTATCTATGATTACATGGTATCAGAGCCTAAGGCTTGAATTTGTTCAAAAAATGGTAAATTTTTTGGGAAAATCACGAGAAAAACCTACATCACCGGCAGGTGACCCCCCCACTTGAATAGTTGTCACTAGATCTACCCACCGACGGTGAGATCTTCGGCAACAGTCCACTCACACGCTGCCACGCGCTGTTGCATCTCTCGGACCTCTTCCTCACGCGTCGATGCGTGAGGGTGCGTAGAGAACATTCCGACCACCGGATTTCACCTCCGATGTCGCCAGCCGCCGATAAAGCTCCCCAGCTACTTTTCTTCTTGGTCTAAGGCCTGCAATAGTACCTTTTACCCCTTCTTTATTTTCGATTGCCCTTGTTTTCTAGGGTTTCTTGATTTTTATGTTATTTGTTGGAGATCCCGGCACTCTCACGAGTGTTTGAGGTTTATTGGGACTAAAATCGAATTCCAGTGATGTTTTTTTCAATTGGAAAGGTGGTCATTTTCCTTGCACAATCCTATTTTCAAGTATTTTTCAAATTTTCAAATGCTATAGAGGCTTGTTTGAGTTAAATCTGCTTCTATGACTAACGTGAAACCCTTAAGAGGAGTTGTGTGTCATTATTGCCATATTTTGGGACATATGCAATCCACGATTATTGGAAGTTGAGAATAAAATCGAAGATTTCAATATGCTCATTACAAAAATGCTTAAGTATGCATCTACTTCTATCACTACACTCACTGGGTCAAGTAAACCAAGTACATGTTTTCTTTCATCTTCCTCCATATGGGTATTTAACTCTGGAGCCATGGAGCCACATGTGGGTCAATTACAGTTTATTTCACTACATTTGTTCGCGTACCTCTCTTCATTACCTTGCGGATGGGTCGACGTTTTATGTCCTTTGGGTCGAGACTGACTCGTATGACTCATACAATCGCTTTGACCTCCGTTTGGGTTTATCATGATTCTCTTTTAATTTAATTTTTGTGAGTAAACTCACTTTCATTACTAATTACGGTATCTCTCATTCTTTCTTAATTATTGTTTGATTCGAATCTTTAGACAAGAGAGTTATTGGTAGAGGGACGCGAGTGCAGGTCTCTACATCCTTGAAACTTGAAGGTGCCAAAATTAATTTGCTTATCTTTGGAGTTGTTACCCCATTTGAATTACATTGTCGCTTGGGTCATCCTTCTCTCTCTCTGTTGAAGAAGTTATATCCTCAGTTTTCTAGTCTATCACCATTTGAGCGTAGTCGTGTCGGCGTCTTAACATGCTAAGCTTCATCATGTGCATTTGAGACCTAGAGTCAATAAAACTGTTTTCCCCTGTATTTGTTGTCTGGCCGAGATGTTCGGGGTCCCATTCTAGTTATGTATTTGCTAAACATGTTTAACTATTTTGTTACTTTTGTTGATCGATTTCTCTCGCATCACTTGGCTTATCTAATAAATGCTTCAAGCTTTTCTCAGCTTTGAAATTTTGTCTTAAATTCAAACTTATTTTATGTCCCTGCTCAAACATTGAAGAGTGATAACAATGTAATATCATTAAACTTTTCAATTTCATGCCAACATGATTCGATCGACCTCTGTTGATACACCCCTTAGAATAGGATAGTTAAGAAAGAATATACATCTTCTGAGATCAAAGCCAGCCCTTTTGTTACAAATGGATGTCCCTAACATTTTTTGGGGTCGACAAATCTTCACCACATTTATTATCAAGATGCCCTCATCAAGTCTTTAATCAGTCATTCCTTATCACCAAGCTTGAGCCTGAATAAACCGGCCCCTATTGACTCAAGGTATTTTGAATGCACATGCTTTGTTCGATGTCCGTCCTCAAGTCTCTAAACTTGATCCAAGTCCTAAAGCATATTCGTGGAGGCCTCTCGTGTTCAAAAGGGGTACACGCAGCATTGGTCCCACTTTCAACGTTGTGGCCCACTGGATGTTGTACTGAGACCACCCCGCTTTTCCTTTTCTTCTCCTTTCACTAGTCAAGGGAAGGGTGATGATGGCATTAGTGTACACTATTTCCCACCGTCTCCACTAGCTCCACTTATTTCGCTAGCCCAATAGCCCCACCGAATTAAACCTCCCATTACTCAAAGATATTCTCAACACCCAACCTCCGGGGCCTCTAAATTCAACACCAATGGTCATTACCGATCTCATCCGTAATGACGATCTTCCAATTGTTTCCACAAAGGTGACATCAATGTGCCGTTCCGTCTCGTTTGTTTCCTATAACCATTTGTAGTCTTCTCTCTTGCTCCTTTATTTGATCTTCTTGATTCTATTCCTCTTCCAAACACCGGTCCGTAAGGCTTCATCTCACTGTTACCGTAGTGCTATGGTGATGAAATGCGCACTTCCAAATGATAATGGCATTGACTTGAGTTTCACCACTGGCAAGAAGGCTATTGATTATCATTTGATGTTTGCAATCAAGTTTAACTCGATGGTCCGCTTTTACTAAGGCCACTTTGCTTTCTAAGGGCTTGGTACTGACTTATGGAGTTGATTATTTTGGTCATTTTTCTCCTCAGAATGTTAGTCTATTTACTCCTCTTGTCGCTTCCATGATCGGGGACTGCACTGAACCTGAGATCAACGCCTTTCCTACGTGAGATCTTCAGAATAGGTTTACATGTGGAGCAACTTCCGACATTTATTGCTTAAAGGGAGATATAAGGTGTGGTCGTCTTCAAATCTCTCTCGCATGGCTGTCTTAACCCCGCATATTCAAATCTCACTTCAGTGAATGAGATGATTTATATGCGTACAGTTAGTTCGACTTTCACCATCTTCTTATAAGCACTCAATTTATTATTCTGTTCGTAGTGTATGTGGATGATATCATTATCACTAAGAGTGACTCCAAATATAGGTTATCTGACAAACCTTCATAGCTAGTTTCACACACAAAGGATTTAGAATGCTGAAGCATTTCTCTCTCAAAAGGAAGTATTTTCGTAGCAAAGTCGCGAAGGCGTAAGAAATTTCAAGGTCTTAATGGAAATATGTGTTCCATTTTATCTAAAGATATAGTCAGTGCCAAACCGTAGTACTCTATGATTCCTAATGTGCATCGCTAAGGAAAGAAACTTATTCAAAGACCCTAAGATATACAAGACCTGCTGAGTGAATTGAATTATTTTACATAACAACTCGCTTCTGATATTGCTTATTCAAGAAGTGTTTCTGAGTTAGTATATGTCATCTCCCACAATAATACTGGGAAAATCAGAGAGTATATCATATGCTATTTTAAAAGAAGCTCTCGGGTTGTGGAATATCAGATAGCAAAAGATTTCAAGATGCCGTATCTGAGTGCTTTCCTGTTTTATCATGTGATCTAGAAAATAGAGATCAACCTCAAGATATTTTTATCTTTTTTTGAGGGAATCTAATCTCATGGAAGAGTAAGAAGCAAAGTATTGTCTCACTGTCATTTTAAGTCAAAGTATAGAGCTACTGCACAAGAGGTGGCGGATCATTTAGATACGCCAATTACGATGGAAGTGGTATCAAACTTCACACAGAAGCTGCAAGGATAACCAGCTGTTAGGTAATAGTAGCATCTAACCCGGTATTTCATAAACGGACCAAATATATTAAGATAGATTGTCATTTTCATTCACGCGAAGATCCTCATCAGTTTGATCTCTATGCAAGATACGCAAAGACGAGAACAATTAAGAGATACCTTCACAAAAACCTTGAGTGGAGATCGAGTCGGGCCATTCTCTTTATAAAACAAGCCAGCATGACTACTCAGCGGTCTGTCTCGCAGAAAGCGGTGTATTGTAGAATTAAAACTAGCAAAGTGCACATAGAGTTAGGAAACTTCATATTCTTTCCTATTGGTTTAGGGGATTGTCTTGTATATAAATAGGCTATATTTGTGATCACTATGATACACTTTTCCTTTCAATTATCTATGATTACAAAAATAGAATGGAATTTCTTCTTCCAATTTCTTTACCTTAATATTTGTAGTCCTCTCTCTTTCGATTTAATTGCTTTTCTTTTCCTTATCGCCTCTTCCGCTTATCGGGCACCAAGGTAAGAATGAAGGTTTCCTATTTCTCTTTCTTCATATATCATTATGTTTATTGAATAAATTTTTATATTTTTAAATATTATATAATCATTTAAACAACATTTTATATTCCTTTCAAAACATTACTCTTGCCCTTAAAAAAAAAACATGATCATTTGAGTCAGGTCATATAGAGTTGCAACTATTAGGACATTCACTTTTAAACATATTGTAACTTGTTAGAAACTTATTATATGGTTAAATTTTATTAGAGCTGTTAGATTGGTTTTTATATATATATTCATAATGAATAAATGAAAATATAAAGAATTCTTTCCTCCAATTTTCCTTCACGTTTACTAGATTTCAACCCAGATGGTTTGAAAGAATCTCTACAATATAATCCACCACCTCAATTTTCCAAAACCACTGTATTTTCGGCAAACACTTACTACAGTTTCAAAACGACTCACCTTCTCAACACCTACACCTTTGGTTGCTGTAAAAGACTGTATGGAAATCATACCCTTCACCCCCATCATCCTTGCTGGGCCTTTCCGATGACACCTTTAATCTTGAACTAAATCTTGGCCTTGACAGATCACAGCGGTAGCCCAACTTCCAGCAGGTAAGAGCCAGCCCCTTGTACCGCCTCATCACAACTCTGAATAAGACCAATTCCAAGACCTTCAAACCAGACCCTCTTTTTTTCCAATTCCTCTCACCTTCCACTTCTTCTGTCCTGTTGGCAGCACGAGGACACCTAGTTAGCTGTGTCGTCACTCTTATGGCTTGGTTGTTCTATCTAGACACCTTTAGGAACAATCAGAGAAGTAAAGCATTTTTGGTTTCGTGGCAAACTCAAGTACCTTATATATCTTCATATGCTATCAAGAAAATCTTATCATCCTGATCTGCCTTTACTTCCAATTGAAATCCATAGCTCCCTCCAACTCCACAGCTTTCTTACTGCTACTGTTTATGAAGGCATATCAATTTTTTGTCTTGATGTATATGTGTGCTAAGTTTTTCCATTTGACTACTAGGAAACATAATTCATTTTTGGTATTATGGTTTCAGATTCCAGGCAAACTAAAACTATAGTTCTGCTCCATACTATGCTGCTGACCGGCCAGTAAATAAAAATTCCTTATTAGGTAAATTTGTATGGAACTGAATAGTGTTTCGAGATGCAAGGTTCAAACTCATTCCAAGTATTAGGAGGTATAAATACTTTT
Organism: Tetrastigma voinierianum; assembly: GCA_016808115.1. Classification (NCBI taxonomy): domain Eukaryota; kingdom Viridiplantae; phylum Streptophyta; class Magnoliopsida; order Vitales; family Vitaceae; genus Tetrastigma; species Tetrastigma voinierianum. Next base: position 24,893 of record JAEQBH010003991.1, read on the forward strand.
TCTGAAGTATTAAGTTTATGCCAGGTTTTTATATGTTTAAATTTCAGCTTATTGATTGGCAATAATTTAATGTGCACAGGGCTATTGGATGGCTGGCTGCCAGTGCACAAAAGCTTGTCTCCCAGTGGTTAGCCACCTGCAAACATCTCAGACAAGACAATTTTCTGAGGTAATATGATCTCATCATTCTCCGTTTTATTACCAATATGCTTTTCATTCCTGGTTATCACATATGGATTCTATTTAAACCATATTATTTGCAAATGCCTAATAATTTTAATTCCACCTGGTTTTGCCTTCTTATGTTTGAAAGTATCATAGATGCATTAGAATATTCTTTTTCCTTCTTTATCTTGTTTCCTTTTTCTATTCTTTTATGTATAACATGTATTATTTTTTTTATAATCCATGGATGTCGGTCAATTTACATAATTTCAAATTAATCCTAATGTATGTGCTGGCCATTGGTAGAGTTGTGATACAATGAATAAGAGAAATTTTCTTCTATGAAGAAAATACCAACTCTAGATTTTCATTGATTAACAAAGGAGAGAACATACATATTTATACTCTAAGTATTAGAGCAAATAAAGGAAACAAAGTTAGAGTCTAATTAAGAGATTAAAGAGAAAAGGAAAGAAAGAAAGATTCCTAAATAGATTAGGAAACTAATCCTTAACACTTTCTCTCTTCACATGGTACCAGAGTCAGAAAAGAGACTAAGAAAATTAGGATTAGAGCTTGGCTTGTAGTCAATTCCAAAAGAACTCCATTTAGCTGGTCATGTCTCACCTGGGCCACATCAATTTCATCAGAAGACACTTAAACCCTTCAATGACAGCCTTAATTCCTTCTCATTAGTGGCTAAATTTTCCAGTTATCTCATCTCCAACTGATGACCACACCATTGGAGTCTTCAAAGTATGATCTACCCACCGGAGGAAGAATCTCCGACAAAAGTCCATCCACACGCCATCATGCGCGAGTTTTCCTCCTTGGCCTATCTCCCATGTGCTGGGCGCCAGAAGTGAACTTTTCTAGTGACGTGCCTCCACCGACAAAGACGTCCAACATCGACAGCACTTCTAGCCCCTTGTCTCTCCCATTCAAGCCTACATCTACATCTTGCCCGCTCTTGTCTCCAACAACTCTCAACCCTAGGTTCTCTACGCATTCCAAGGTCGACCTCCTTCCACAACATTGCTCTTTTGATATTTTCGTGCTTTAGGACCTTCAAGAGTCTATCCAACCTCCTACGTATCATTTAGACTCAGAGAGCATTCCTTGTTATCATAATCTAAAGGTTTGATTTTTTCTTCAATCTTGTCTAGATCTCCAGTTATTACATCCAAGAAATTGGTTGAGGAGTATTCACGTGACTCAAGCACCCAATCTACACTTGCAGCCGCTTTTTTGTCGCTCAAACTCGGTACGCTTCGCTTGCCTTCACATTCATTCGGGACTCGACTTGATTTGAAGCCTCCTAATCATCTTCCGATGTGGTTATTGCCTCGCAGGAAGTATGCTCTGGATATATCGGAGGAAACTAATATGCTAGATTGTGCCAGGTACACCCCATGGACCAATGCTGTATCACAGATATATGTGAGCCTCGCGAGATCCAAGGAGATATCAATGACTTGTGAGCAAACTGAATTATCTCACCATTCCTCGATTAGACATTTCCTTTTCTGTGATTGTAGTTAGTCAGTTTCTGTAATCACCATGTGATAACCACTGGGATGCTGCGGATTCGCATCTCCTTCGTTATGCTAAAGGAACACCGTGCCAGCTAATGTAGGTTGTATGAGAAACAAAAGCTATGCTTTAGATCATGAGGTCGATGATCAATGTTCACTATATACACATACGCCATTTGTAAACATATGTTGATTGGAAGCACCTAATATCTGAAGAGTAAGAAATCTGTGTTGTAGCTGCATCCTGGAGGCCGGTTTAGCATCAAGTTATGACTTTGGTAACATGAAAACCACTATAACTAAAACATCTACTTAAAGATAACAAATGAAGCTTTGCTGAGTATAATCAAACAACCTTACATATTGTAATCCAACTATAGCCTTCATGAGAGGATCTAATTGCCACATTGAGGATTATTGCCTCATCAAAGATAAGATTTACTTGTGTAGCTCAGTTTACTAACTCCAAATAACTGCATCTAGACATTTTCACCAAGTTCCTCAAAGGGCTCTGGTGATTAACATATTTGTGAATAAGCCTCCTGTTTATAATAATTATAATGCGCTTCCCAAATTATGGCACATAATGCAACATATTATGTGGATTATTCCATATACAACTATGCTTCAGCATGTTGAATGTTTATTCTAACACTTGCAGCTGCTGGTTTGCTTTTAATTGATATTAGTGGCTACAACTAATAATGTTTCAAGATAATTTCTAATATCCTTCCACTAAACCAAAAGCATTTAACTCAAATATGAAGCCTTCTAACAATGAACCAACTTGCACCAGATTTAGCTAGGCATGTCCATGAAGACTAAACATCAGAACTACTCGGCCAAGATCAGTGTTATGTTAGTCCCAATTAAATTTAGTGCTTTGGCAAGTGGTTGTACTCTAAAAATCTATTAAAATAATAATCAAAACTGTATTGATGATTAAAAAGGAAAGACGAGAAATCTTTCTCATATATATAATAAACCAATTTTAAGTAAAAGAGATTATAATACAAAGATTAACGAAACAAAAGATTTAATTCTTTTAGAAACTTTAGACAAAGACTCACAAGGTCACCTCTCTCAACATGAAGGTTATGATTGTTCCAACCACAGATTTTTCCTCTTTTGTCCCTAGTTAGACTCTAACCTGTTCTACCCAACACTTGTTATATATATGGTACTGTTTCTCCTTAAAACAAGAGAATATGTAATATTCTCTTTTTTTCTCCTCCATTACGGTATCGTGCCTAAAAGAGTCTGATAATATTAGTGGTTCAGCTTCACTGCATTTAATCTGTCACCACCCATCCATAACAACTATCACACTTCTCGGCCGTTTATTTGGTCACAAAGCCCGCAGGTTTTCATCGGCACTACAAAACCCTTCACCGCTGAGATCCTTCTCGCCATTTTCCCAGTGCAACCTCATCTCCTGACGTGACAACCCACCATCGGGGGATCATCTCCCCATCTGGCACGTCTTAAGAAATCCCAACATCAAACACACTGCCCACCCACAAGAGCCTGATTGGCACCGTCACCACTGATTCGCACTGGAGCCGTGGGTCAAACCTTCCACAGCGCCTCCAACTAAGAGCCTCGCCCCACTTATTTCCACTCTGTTCTCATTCGCTGCACCATTTTTCCTCTGCTTTTGTGTCTCATAAACTGCATTTTCAGGTTTTCTTTGATTTTTCTTAACACTAATGACATCTGGGCTGTGATTTCGGGAGTTGTTTCTGCCCCCCTAGCCCCTCGCTTCATCCTTTGATTCTTTGCAGTCGTGATCTCTTACTTTCGGCTTCCATGGCTACCAAAGGTTCAACATCCCAATGCTATTACATCAAAGAAATTAGTTGCATACCCCTGTTGCACTCAAGCATCCAAATCTGCATCCACGCGCCATCGCCCAACCCAGAATGCCTCCGCCGCCTGTCACACTCGTAGACCCTAGAGCTTCTGATCATCTCTTCCTGTGAATAAGGATATTTTTCTTCTCTTACCTTTACTTCCTTTACTCCATGGTTACTTTAGCTAATGGATATCAAACCATAGCTAAAGGAATCAGTTCGGCATGCCATCTTCCTTCCCTAACCCTTACTCAAATTCTTATGTTCGATTCTCTTTAATTTACTCATCACTGCGACTGCCAGGATCTAATTAAGCCTGATTATTTTTTTCGATCACTCTGCCACTTGCAAGACCGTGGAAAGGGCCAGGAAGATTTACTGGTATTAGACGTGGAATCTCAGTGGCCTCTTCTCTTTATCTTAGCTCGCCTTCATCTTCCACTGCTTGAGCTTCCATGGATACTCCTCTCCTTATTCACAATCGTCTTGGTCATCCAAAGATTTCAAAGCTTCTGAAAATGGTTCATCATTTTTCTAGTTTGTCCTTAATTGAGTGTGAGTCGTGTCAGCTTGGGAAGCATATTCGTGTCTCATTCCCAAAGCGTCTAGATCAACGGACAAAGTCCCTTCGAAATGTCAAACACCAAGATTTCTGGGTCCTGGCCGAGTCTACCTTCTGTGTTCCAAAGACTTTGTTACTTTTATAGATGATTATTTTCAATGTACTTGGCTATTTTTAATGAAAACTTGTGTTGAGTTATTCTCTACTTTCCTGAAGTTCCATTCTGAAATTCGAACTCAATTTAATACTTCCATTCGTATCCTACGAAGTGATAATGCCAAGGAATATCTTCTACATCGCCTCCTCCTTTTATGTCCTCATGGATTCTTCACTCACCCTTCAGGCTTATACTTCAACATAATGGAGTGGCCGAGCGCAAGAACCGTCATTTAGCGAAATTGTTCGCACTCTCTTACTCCATCATATAAGGTTCCCCAACGTTGGGATGCTATCTTAGCTACTTGTTATTTAATTAACTACATGCCATCCTCCGTCTGTATGATCCGATCCCCGTCCTATTTTTTTCCCTAATCAACCTCCTCTTCGCTTCTCCTCGTATAGTCTTTGGGGCTGTGTGTTTTCTCTGGGTTATTCTCGATCAGCTGGGTTATAGATGCTATTCTACCAACACAAATCCAGACTTCATCTCCGCGATGTCACTTTCTTTCAAGGTTCCTCTTCTTCCCTCCGAGGAGCGCCCTCATGTTTTAGATGTCTTGGCATGTCCCTCTTGGTCTGTACTTTCACCTCCGATTTCCTTTCTCCGCCTATGGATGCGTCGTGGACTTAATTCACTTCAAGTTTATAATTGCCGTCCCGTCCTCCCACGTGGCCTTCACGATCTATCTTCTATGCCACCATCATCTCCTACTCTGGTTCCACAACCACCTGATGATCTACCTATTTCCATTCAAAAAGGTACTCGCTCTACTTGTAACCCACAAATTGCTTATAATCTTTCTAACATCGCGACTTTTGTTTTTCATACTTTGCCTTTGTTTTCACCTTGTCTTCTGTCTCTATCCCTACTGTGCACTAGTGAGGCCTCCTCATCCAGCTAGAAACTATAAATGGTCGAGGAATGATGCTCTTTCCAATGGAAAATGGGAGCCTGTCTCACTTCCTCCCGACAAGTCTTCTATTGGTCAAGCCGCTGGGTTTATACAAAGAAAGGTGGGACCCGATGGCCGTGTGTAGATCCGCTTTACAAGCCCACTTTGTTTACAAGTGCAGTATCAAACACATGGCTTAGACTATTATGAAATTCTTTTCTCCAATGACCAAGATTGCCTCCGCTTGCTTACTTCTCTCCTGCGGGTCGCTTATGCGCCATGGCCCCTTTCGCCTGGATATCAAGAATGTCTTCCTTCATGGTGATCTCGGGCCGAGGTAGGTGGGCGACATGGGAGCAAACTGTCTGCTTTGTTGCTCAAGGGGAGTTTAGCGCCTGGCATGTGCTTACTGTTCCTTTTTATATGGTTTAAAATAGTCCTCAAGCTCTGTCACTTCCTCATTTATCTCAATGATTCAAGAGTTCGCATGATCCGTGCCACGCCAGACCATCTCTCGCTTTATCATTATACTTCTATGGCTGTGGCACTTGATTGTTTATGTGGATAACATTGTCATTACATGCAAAGGACTGCATAGTATTCAAATCCAACAATAACACTCTTCAACCACTTCGTATAAAAGATCGGGAAAACCAGTATTTTCTAGCGACATGAGATACTACCTAATTCCGCACAGTTATTTCTCAAAGAAAGTATACCTTAGATATATCAAGTGCACTAGTGTGCTGATTGTGTTTGTAGACACCTCCCATGACTCAAACGTCAAATCTTGTACTAGGATTGTGGAGAGCTCTTACAAGATCTAGGGAGATATCGACGACTTGTAGGTAAACTGAACAATCTCACTATCACTCGGCCCGACATTTCTTTTCCCTTGAGCGTAGTTAGTCAGTTCTTACAATCACCTTGTGATGGCCATTAGAATACTGCAATTCATATTCTCCGTTATGTTAAAGGAACACCAAGTCAATGGGTGTTGTATGAGAACAGAGATCATACCCAGATTGTTGGCTATAATGACGCAAATCCAGGCGCGCTTCACCCACCTTTCAATAGACGCCTCTACATCGTGGTGGTATTGTATGTTCATTAGAGGAACTTTAATATCTTGGAAAGGAGTAGGAACAAGATGTAGTGAAGCTGAGATCAGTGCTGCCGTAGCATCAGCTACGGCCTTAGCGCATGTAGAACCATATGGTTAAATACCTCCAAGAGCTAATGATTTGGGAAGGATGAACAAATGAAGCCAGGTGGTGGATAAACTGTCACCTTACATATTTCATCTAACTCAATTTTTCTATGTGAGGACCAAGCACATCAAGGAATGGGCACCTTTTATTAGAGAAAAGATTGCATTGGGATGTGAAGACTACTAGTTTTCTCTGACTAAACACCAACTAGCATATCTTCACTAAGTCTCGAGGTCCCAGAGGTACAGTGTATGTGACAAGTTGGGTGCTTTTGATCTATATGCTCCAGCTTGAGGGGAAGTCTCTCCACACAAGTCAAGAGCCAACTAAGGAAAATATAATTGAGTAAGACTCCTTTAAAAGGAGTGGTACAAGAAGCCCATAAAGAGGCATAAAAATGAATAAGATCCCATACCCTTTCTTGCTCAACACCTCCTCAAAAAATCTTTGCATTTCTCTCTTGTCATAATAATCCATAAGACAGCAGACATACAATATACCAAATAGTCTTTGCCTTTAATTACTTCCTAAACCTTCAAGGAAATAAAATGTCTCCACACTTGGTGGTAACCACTCTAAATTGGGTTGTTTCCACACCAGCCATAGCCCCACGTTATTGGACAATGCCAAAAGGGATGATCAAACGACCACTACTCCCTTGCATATAATGCACCAATGTAAAGCCAAGGGATTTAGAAATACCTTTTCTCGCTTGTAGCATGTCACTGGTATTTACCTTCTAAGCACCACTAACCGTTAAGCTCCACTTTGGTGGGGTTTTTAGATTTCTCAAATAAAATTGGCGGAAAGAAAAGGGATTAGGTTAGAAGATTTGGGAGAAGGCCAAGAAGGAAAAGATTTAACTAAGAGACTGAATTAGTGGAGACAAGTACCATCCTTCAGAATCCATGGTAAAGAAGATAATTGCATTGCATTAAGTGAAAACAAATCTTCTGTCAGTTGTTTGCAGGAAATACATCACAATTAGGTCTCAAAATACATTATAAATATCTTGTGAAACTTGTATATTTTATTTTCTGGTCTTACTGAAGAGTGTATAGGGAATCACCATATGCTATATGATTGATTAAATGATAATTTTATTTTGAAGTAAAATATTATGATAGCTTCATGTTCCTGGCATGCTAAATACACTCATTAAAACATATATTGTTATAATTTAGCTTAAATGGCAGTTATGTTTTTAAGAGGTCAAGAGTTCAAACTTCTTCACTTGGTTATTTTGAGCCTATGCGCAAGCTCCACACCCACCCCTGCTCAACACTTATGGCTTGTTTTTCTACTTGTTACTTTGTTCCCTCAATTTACTGAAGTATTAGCGAATACCACTTTGATGCAGATTGATGTAGATATCGGCTCATCATCAGTAGCTAGGAGTATCATTGGTCTTGTCCTGGGGTATGTCACAAGTATAGCGTGGGATCTTGCAATTTTAATGAGGTTTGTGCCTCTTGCTTTTGGTACTTTTGAAAGTAGCCTCGTTCTTCTGGTATGACATGTACTCTCTTGTATGGACTTGAGCTTGTAGATGGTTTCGAGCTTTAGTTGATCCTCCTAGTGGTGGTCTCTGCCTTTTTGTCATCATTATTTTGTAGAAGCACTGTTCTTCTGGTATGATCTTGTGTTCTTCTTGCAGCATGTACTTGAGCTTGTGAAAGCGTTTTGAACTTTTAAGGTTTAAATTGGGCAATTTAACTGTATCAGGGTGTTTTCTTGCTCAAGCATTATTGTGGCATTTTTGCTGCGTTTTCGATTCTTAATTTTAGATGAACAATGAGAAATTTTAGACCTCTCTTCTTATAAGAAAATAAATTAATGTGATTAGCAATAGGTTTCATATCTTCTCTTAGAATATATTAAAATAGCCTAGCAGTGAAAAGGGATGCAAACTCATAGGCACAAGTAAGTATATAAGGCACCCAAAGGCCAGAAAGAAGAAAAATAACGGCAAATTCATGGATGAACTACTTTTCTCAACCCAAGTTATCCACATAAAGGAGTTAGCCTTCAAGCATTGTGGACCTAGGAAGCAACCTGGACATGTTGAATAGAGAGAACACCACAAATCAAAGATCAAGAGTCCATTTGGAATGAACCTAGCTCAAGTGGTGAAGGGATGGGAGGTCTAGGTTCAATTGCCAATGGAATAAAATTCATCATATGTTAAAAGAAAAGTGTACATTTCCAATTAAACTTAATTTTAAACCATCTCATTCTCCTATGCTCCATTTTCTGAAGCAATGCCTATGAACTAAGTCCAATTTCTTTTCGTTAGTCAATTTCGGGTATCTTTTCTCACATTGCCTCCTCAAACAATAAACCACCTTGAGGGCTCCTGGTATGCAAATCTCTCTTAGCAAGGAATATATCTAGAACTGAAAATAAAAACTCAGAGTATACCATTTTACTCGGAAATAACTCTTAGAAACATTATAGAAAAACCAAGATAAGAGTTAGAGGAATGAATTCCTTGTATTTTCCATTGAGTCATCATACATATATATACAAGAAGGTTAGGCTATACATTAGGTAAAATGATCTACCTTCTTAAATGGTTACAACCCTATAAGTAAAGTATCCTAATAAGATACAAACTAATGTGTTAATGTATGATACATACTATAACACTCCCCCTCAAGTTGGAGCATAGATGTTAATCATGCCCAACTTGTTACATAGGTAACTAACCCGGTCTCCACTGCGCTCCTACAAGATATCACCCAATTGTTCTTCGCCATATCATGTAACCAAACCGAAGTTGTATTTTTCTCAGAATGAAATGGCAAATCTATCTCTCGTGTTTAGTTAGTTCATGGAAAACCAAGGATCCGCGGCAATATGAAAGCGCGTACCCATTTGTCAAGCACCCGAATTCCGGTTGACTGAGGTTTTAATACCGACTTCGCCAAAGTCGATGAGCCACATAATTCCCGATGCAACTACGTCATCGCTCTATAAATTCATTTTGCACTAGATCGAGAGACAACGCTCTATTTCTTACTCTTTCATAAAACTAGATTCCCTCCAACAAACACACAAGAACTGGCCGAAACCTTTCATTTTCCTTGGGGACTACTACCATTCAGAAAACACTCAAGTCTATTAGAGCCCATGATTATCAGATAAAATACCTCATTCCGAGGTTCTTCAGCACAAAACTGCTTCTACAACCAGTCCAACGATCAACTCATAGGAGAAGATATGTGCTAGCTTAAAATGAACAACGAGTATGCACATCGGCATGCTACTTTAAGGTAGTTCGGGCCTTAACCAGCCTTCATCTCTCATGTATCTTCAAACACCCATCTTCTCTAATAAGATGTAGGCTTATACATAGGGGGACTGACATGGCTTTGCTACTAATTTTCCTATTTCAAACAATAGATCCAGAACATATTTCCTTTGAGATAAGAAGATTCCATGTTTGCTTCTCATAACTTCAACACCCAAGTATTTTAGCATTTCTAAGTCCTTTGTGTGAAATTGGTCATGAAGAAAGGACTTTAGTGGAGATATACCTGTCATATCATTCCCGGTAATGATAATATCATCAACATACACAACTAACAAGATATATTCTGCTGAGACTTCAGAAGAGATAATGATCTGATTTTGTTTCAGATGCCAAATTTCTCTAATCACCTTACTAAATTTGCTAAACCATGTATCGTAGAACCGTTTAAGCCGTATAATGATTTTCAGAGGCAACAAACTCTACCAATCTCCCCATGAGCAACAAACCCACGAGGTTGCTCCATATAAACTTCTTCAACAAAATCCCTATGAAGAAAGACATTTTTAATATCAAGTTGGTGGAGGTCCCAGCCATGAGTTGCTACTAGAGATGAGTAACGTACCGAATATAAGTCAAGATCCTTGGCAACTGAAGAAAGTATCGTGAATAATCCACCCTTTATCTCCAGCATGTTCTTTAGCAACAAGGCGGCCTTCAACCGAAAGTAATCCATCCATCGATTAACCTTCATCATAAACATGAATCTGAGCCGAGTCTTTCTTCGGGTCCGTAATCAATGACCCATTCGGGATAGACTAAGAAGAGACAAGGAATGTGGCCTGGGTTAGCTGATCCTAACAGCCACTTGGGGTATGAGACTTCCACGATTCTTGCACAAGTGGAACCCAGCTAGCCTGGTTTCCACGAGAATTTGAATCACTGGATCGAGCCGGAACTTCTAATCCTGCCTCCGCAGCTTCATGCACCAGATCACATATCCAAGCCATGCAAAGAGTAACACACAACCCCTCCAGGCCAGCCCCCAGTGTTACTCCCTTAGGTCACTGGCTTCAATGGCTTTCCCGACTCACTAATGAGTCACCACCAAGCATCACATCATCGAGGCATATGGAAGAGCAAAGAGGATATTTCGTGGTGGAGTATTCTCATCGAACTTTTTTGGAACAAAGAAAAACTCTCTGGTGGCTAAACAAAATCTTTGCCCTAACAAAATCATACTCATAAGCGAGGGCGGCGTAAGTTTCCATCACCACCCTTTCCCCATCGGGATCTTGTTAACTTAACATCCGACTATATAATGAGCACGCTCATTCCTCATATGTCTTTTTGAGAACTACAAAAATTTCATAAGCAACCAATCTTGTTTTTTAGAGCGATAAAATGTTTGACACACATCAAATATGCGAGAAATATTCCCATTTTTAGAATACACAAATTCCAAATGATCCATTAACTTCTTAACATACTCATAGTGATTAATGAGAGTAAGGACTTCACCATCAATGGAATTACGAATTTGGAGAAAGAGACGGCCATCATCCTCCAGCCATCGTTCCTTCAAATCATCAGTAGGAGGGATGGTTGCCCATACGAATACTCTTCAAGTAGAGACGGATTGTTTTACTCTAGGAAGCACGGACACAGCCACAGGGATACGACATGGTAGGATACGGGGACATAGCAAATTCCAAAAAACTAGGACACAGATACGTCAAGGACACGACATAATAAAATAATAAAAAAATAATTATCCTTACAAATATTATCCCAAACTCAATTTGTAATAATTAAAAACAAGTGTTCAAACATTGTTCTGATAAATATTTAGTTACTAGTATTAGTAATAATTAAAACTAATTAAGTTATTAAATATGATATTTTTTTTTATAAATGTAATTAGTATATGATATTTAAAAAGCTACTTAATTAAAAAGATTATGAATTTTCAGCCCTAATCTATATAGTTGTGAAAAAAACTACTTTGGAATATTTAATTTAATAATTATGATTATTATCCAAAATTCATGTTTTTAATTTTGATCTTAAATAAGATTTGAATATTTGAATAATTTTTCAGCTGCAACTTCGATCTTCATTTTTTGGTATTTTTGGTATTAAATATGAATTTTTTTAATAACTAAATATGAATATTGTCTTTAACATTATGTATTTTTTTCTAATTTGGTCATTTTTAGAGTTCTTAAAATATTTTCATCAAATTTATATAATTTTTGTTTTACCAATATTGTAAAAACCATTTATATCTGTTAAGTGCAAAGCGAAGAAAATAAATCAAATCTAAAAGGTTATGGTTTTTAAGAATGAGGGTTTGATCGCAATGTGCTCTAGAATAAAGCAATTTATACCTTTTTTTTTTTAACAAAAACAAAGAAAAAAACCACATGAAATGTCCACTAGGTCATGTCCATGTCCCACTGTCCGGCAAGCCTTTCACTTTCTCATCTAGTCAACAACACGCTCACTGGGCGTGTCTCGACACGTATCCAACACGTATCCGACACTCTGACACTTCACCAGGCGTCCCAGCTTCTTTGCACCAACTAAGTAATTTGGGACTAAATAATTTGTTCGTGATTTTGACATTATCGCATCACTTTAGGTTAAACAAAGCTTTATCTATTAACCCAAACATTAGGAAGCCAAGGGAAGTAGATTAGGGGCCAGAGAGTACTCCTTGAAATCGTCAGACTAAAAATCTCGCAAAAACCCTAGGCAAAGAAGGCTATTGGACACAAAAACCACCAAAAACAGCAGATCCAAGTACCAAACAGGGAAACCAAGTGGACAGGAGATCCTGTCAACGCCAGACAACACCGGAGGAGAAGGCCGGAGCTAGAATATAGTCCCCCACGCACCCACATGCTCGGCGCATGAGCTCCATGCACGTGGTTTCCGACCACCAGATTATTCTGGTAGGCGCGTCGACGGTTGGCAAAGCTCCTTAGGCCGACGGTGAGATCCCACTCTCCCTCGAAATAGGTGTTCAAAAATACCTTCATAGCTCTTGAGCACTTTGAAAAACTGTTTAAAAGCAGTCAAAAACTCTCCCAATTCGAGCCCTAGGCTCTGATACCATGTAGAAACCAAGAGGAGAAGAGTTGGAGGAATGAATTCCTTGTTTTTTCCATTGATTCATCATATATATATATATATATATATATATAAAAGAAGGTTAGGCTATACATTAGGTAAGATGATCTACTCTTCCTAAATGGTTACAACCCTATAAGTAAAGTATCCTAATAAGATACAAACCAATATGTTAAATTCTGTGATGATACATGCTATAACATATATGTTAACATATGATGATACTTACTATAACACATTCCAAATCAGTTTATCTTCTAGCCCACACCTATCACCTTAAGAAATCATTAAATGCAAGGACTTCATAGCCTCCTCCTGATCATTGGAACCTCTTCTGAAGCTGAGATTCCATCTTTGTATCCTCTATAATCTACCACTACATTCTTGTGTCCCTAAATCATACAAGAATGGGCATCCATCGTCTGGGTGGGCATGCTTGTAGTCTCAATATGGCACACAACTCTCAGTGAGAAGTTCTCCAATTCCCAATGGGCTGCATACTCCAACACATAAATTTCTTCATCTGAACTTTAGTTTGGTTTCTGACTTGGTACTTCAGAAAGCTACTTTGTTGGTTCAGTTTTCAGTTTTATTGTCTCATAACTAATAAAAATCCAAACCAAATCAACATTCTTAAAACTTGTTTATGGTTGTTTCATTTTCTTTGATATATTTTATGCTAGATTGGCTACATTTACTGATTTTCATCTTGCCTGAAAAAATACCCTTCAAGCTTGAATTTTGTGTAGCTGGAAGGGAAGGTAAGGTGTGAAATCACTGAGGGTACCAGCTGTCAGAGTTAGCGCTGAAATAAATGCCCTTAACTGTTCTTTTATCAAGGGAATCTCCTCAAGAATCTTGTTCGTCCTTTCTTCATTTTATTGGTTGGGTGGAACTGGTCTTGAGGCTGATGCTGGGGGCCCTGTTGTTTCTTTTCTTTTAGCGAAGGTTGCTAGGTGTATTCTTTTGTATTCAACACTTTAGCTTTAGACGTTTTCTTGCCAGTTTTATATATTAAACTGTTTATTGAAGATACAAAATTGATGAATAAATGGATTTAAAATAAATCAAATAATAAGGGTATAATAAATACAATATTAAAGAGAACTGCAAAGCACTCATTAAATTAAAACTACTTTAGATATATACTATAAAATCCTAAATTATCTAATAAAACATCCCAAATCAAATTAGTATTCAAGAACAGAGAGTAGAAGTCTGACTTCTTGTTCTTCTCCCTTCATTCCATTCAATGCTGTGGATTAATATGGAACTTAAATTATTTTTGTGTATTTAAATCGATGTATTTTTGTCTCATTAATCTATATTGTTCATATAAACAACTTGTGACGCGTGTCTTAAGGAACTTGAAATAAAAACTATACAAGGATATTTTTTGTTAAAGTGTTGTAAGAAGATATTTCCTTATAGATAAATTCAGAATATTATCTACTATATTTATCATGATTCTGCTTTTTAAATATTTTTAGAAAATACATTAGTTTAATGGTAGCTTAGGTTCATTCTTGATATTCATAAAGGACGTGTCTATTGCTTTAAGCTTGTATTTTGTTTTTACAGAGGAATAAGACGCAGCTTTATTGTTTTCTCTCAGAGTATGTTTGCTGTTATGAGCATGGGTTGGTGTTATATGCTGAGAAAAAATGGTGAAGAAGACTGCAAGGTAGGTGATGGTTCTAAGGTGGTCCCGATCACCTCCCCACCCATCTCTACAATTGTACCACTTCCTTCTTCCCAGAACTCTTTATCAATCCCTGCTACTCCTTCAAATTGAATGGTCGCACTCTTCAGGGTTCCGCTGCTTCGCCCAAATGATCATGGGAAAGCACCGAGTTTCATGGTTCTGAGAAGCAACCACCACATCAAGATCCAACTCTTCTCTGTAGGGACATGGGACCATTGCCAGTGTCATACTCATTCATTCGGAAGATCTCAGCTGCAGTGTATCTTCTTATCCAAATGCTAAAGGCTATATGGGACATTGTTCATTCGCCTACCTGATGAATAACCCTCACAAATGTTTGAGTCAGAATCGATCATGTAATCTTCGCCAAGAGACATCCCTGGATCGACTACTTTAACTCAGCCAAAGAACCAGGTAAGAATTAATTAGGTTTAATCAATAGAATTGGCGCAATCCTCAGGATGAGGCCATATTCCAAGATGTTGGCTAATGAACATGTATATGCGACTTCGCAGGCCTAAACAACTCATCGATGATGCTCGAGGTCGCCTTCGCTTGAAAGCCACCGCTAATATTGAGTGAGAGATATTACCAAGTTCTAAGATGAAGAAAACTCGCTGCAGATTATGCTCAACCCTCCATGACCTAGTCCGATTTAATACTTCGTAATGGCTGCCCATAAAGATGTCACCCATTCACGCTAAAACCATAGTGAACATTGCAATAAGCCAATCACACTAAAGCAACATGCTAGCGATCCACATGAATCAGATTGGCCAGAATCAACGGAATCTACAAAGAATCGTTATCAGAAACTCACAGTGGGCTCTTTCACTTTACACTGGAACATCTTACCAAATTGTTTTCATCATCGAGCATTGCGAACCCTACTTCCTCCATTGTCGCTCCTCAAGGTGTTGCCTTCCTTACCCTTGTCGATAGATCTCAACCTAGTGAACCATTGATTATTGACTGGGTGTTTGTAATTATATGGATCGTAGTCATAATTGTTTAGGTCATACACTCATGGTCGGCTCCATCCAAATTGCAAATTATTCATTTATCGTGGCTAGTCAGCCTATCACTCAGTCCAACATTACATCGTCGTGTTTTATATATCCCAAATTCTGCCTTGCTACCCCGCCTATTGGTAAAATCACTAATGACCTTAATTGCAATCAGGTAACATTTTAATTCATCGCATTGCTTGTTTCAAGATCAAATATCAATTAATGATCGGGGTAAAGTGGAAGAGCTTTGAGGCCAAGCATTATTTCAAGTGGAGCTTCTCAAGCAATGGTTATTGTTAAACGACCAACTTTCCCAAAAGTTCAAGCCTTATAAGTGATTTCGGCTTACGCGAATATCACGTTTTAACGACTACTACGCAATTTCATAACGCACTGAGGTCAAACAAACCAAATAATGTCAACAAACCAAATAGTCCCTCCATGACTTTCAAATCAACAAATGTAATAAATCGCAAAGGGGTGGCCTCGAACCCAGACCTCCCGCCGAATTAGGCTTATACTTAGCGTTAAATAATTCAACTCTCCTAAAAGTTCGCTCAGAGATGCCATATTAATACGAATATCATGCCTTAATAGCTTATCAAGTGTCTTCCTCCTTCTGGTTTGACCAAGCTCACTTTCCTATAAACTTGGCTTTCTCATCCCAGCTTTCCTATTGCAACTCCTCGCTTCCTCATTTCAATAAGACAAATTTTTCATAAGTTTATTAACTACAAAACATAAGCATCTTTTCTTTTTTCTTTTTCAACCATATCATGCATCAAACCTTGCTCTTGTGTAGGTGATCTTTGGGTCCCTTCCCCCAGTCACAACTTCATCAAATAAAAATTGGTTTCTTTTCTCATTTATTATTGATATCAATTCCTAGTTTAGTTTGGCATATTTGCCACATGATAACTCTAAGTTGAAAACATATTTGTTCAATTTTATTCTATGATTGAAACCCAATGCCAAACAAAATCTACAGACAGATACTCGGGATTGAGTACTTCCAACCTACCTACAAAATTCTGAGAACCCATGGTCCGATTCACCAAAAGCTCTTGCACTTACACACCACGACAAAATGGTGTCTCTAAAAATTAAAAATCACTCACCTTTGAAGTGGCTCATCTCCTCTTTAATCTCCCAAATCACCAACCCAAACACTCTTCTCCTCTCTCGCTCTCTCTCTCTCCTTCTCTCTCTCTCTCTCTCTCCTCCTTCCTCTCCTGCTCCCTGCACTCGCTGTGTGGTGGTGGGGGAGATGCCATTCTAAATGATATTTAATAAATCGTATACCATCCCTGAGTCTTGAAATTTCAAACTCCATTACAGCACTTCATTCTTTTTCTTTCCTAACTCCCACTTCTATTTCCGAACTCGATGTACCTAATTTTTGGTTGTACCGCTTTGTCCATATCCATGCAATGCACGCACCCAAGTCGATCTCTGCTCATAAGTGTTTTTTGGGGTATTGTACTACAAAAAAGGGGTATCGCTATTATTCAATTGAACACAAAAACATTTATTTCCTAGATGTGTCCTTTAGAAACCCTTTCTACTTCTCCAAAATCGCTTTCTGTGGGGAGATTGGGGTGAAACAATTTTGGGATAATTTCGCATACCTTAATTATTTCTGCATAATTCGAATACACTTTCAAGATAATTTTCGGATATTTATCGTATAATTTAAAAGTTGTATCGATCCGTGAAGAGAAAATAATTTTTGATTTTCATTCATTAACAAAGCAATGAACACATATTTATATTCTAAGTGTTAGAGCAAGTAAAAAAACAGTTAGAGTCTAATTAGAGACAAAGAGAAAGTGAAAAAGGAAAGATTCCTAAATGGATTAGAAACTCAACCTAACAATCTCCACCATATTCAAATTCTTTGATAAATTCATGTAATCCAAGAACTGATTCCTAAGGCAAATATCTTACCAAATTCAAATTCAAAAATCCCATACGAAATCCAAGTTTCCAAAATTATTCTTACCTAAGTTCAAGTTTAAAACATACAAAATCCTTGCCCTTGGATTTTCTCCACCAATTTGTCATCCCTCCTCAAAAATCAAAAAAATTCCTTTCAGACCAGCCAGCCAAATTCACTGACAGGGAAACTTCATCCAGAAATAAAACTTTCAAAGACAATAGATTATGAAGCTCCTGGCCCCATGAATCCAGCCTGATATTATATCCAAATACATCTCTCAGCACTCCGGATGTTCACTGCCTGGCGAAAGTGTATTAGAAGCTGCACTAAACATCCCATCTGCAGTTTCTCAGGTATTCTCACCTATCAACTGTATGCAGGCTTCAGTCACAATCTTTCAAGTGCTGAAATTCCAAAGACCATTCAGGATGCTCTAAAGGACACAAACTGGTCTCAAGCTATTTATGAGGAGATGAGTGCACTAGAAAAAAATGCAACATGGGAAATTGTGACAAAACCCAAGAGGGCAAAACACAAGGGGGATGTGTTGGTGTTACAACTATACAAATGATGGCCCAACTTATGCTACAAGGTAAGGTTAGCAGCCAAGGGATACTGTGAAGAGAGAAAATGGAGAACCCCACTCCCTATTATATTCACTTTAAAAAAACAATCTACTACATTACATATCGACTTATATATATATACACCATGGGTCCTGCACAATACAAGAAGAAAATAAAAGGAAAAGACTGCATACGATCAATACCCTCTCAAGTTAGAGCATATGGTGTCATATGCACCGTTTGTTACAAATGTATTTCCACTTAGACTCCTCTGAAGATTTAGCAAAGATGTCTATTGATCATTTGAATTGACAAACTAATAGCCATACATCTTGATGCAATCTTCACTCTAATGAAGCAGTGCGACCTCAATGTGTTTGTCTTTCATAGAAGATTGATTGATGCAATATGTAAAGCAACTCAGTTATCAGCTGCCGTGATGAAGCTTCATTCTGCTCATCCTTTCCAAACCTCAACTCCTCGGAGAAGGTGCCGCACCAGCGTGAATTCACATGTTGCTGGGGTGGTCATACCGATACTCGCCTCAACGCTTAGATCCGCCACTACACGTTGTTTCTTACTCTTTCCGTAGATATTAGGTTACCACCAATGAAAATGATAGTGATCAAGGAATGATCTATCCAAAAGAGCCAAACTAATCAAGAATCTATGTGTCTACTTCAACTAAGTGATGACTTATTTTAATAATACACTTGTCGTGTACTTTTGATATATCGAAGAATGCGAATTACAGCATCCCAATGGTTATCACATGGTGACTGTAGGAATTGACTGACAACACTTATAGGAAAGGAAATGTCTAGCCGAGTAATGGTGAGGTAGTTCAATTTACCTACGAGTCGTTGATATCTCCCAGGATCTCCTAAAGACTTCTCCCGTCCCGGCATAAGCTTTGAGACATTAATAGGGATCCATAGAGTGTCGCACCGACAGCGCCTCAACATACCTGCTTTCTTCCCGCCATGCCCAAAGAAGGCTTCCGCTGAAAGAATCACACCGTAACTAGATCGAGCTATCTCACCCTTAAAGACTTCAGTTTTCCTAAGTCTTTAGTTTGGAAAGTGGGTGAAAATGTTGTTAGTTTCTCTCAATACCATTCGATCACCGCCTATAATGATAATGTCATCCAAGACAAACAATCGATGGGCACACTCGCCTTCAAGAGTTATGGATGATAAAAACACCAATATCTGCACGCAAAGATGCCAAATTCCCGAATTAACTAAACGGCCAAACCATGCTCGAGAGATTGTTTCAAGCCATATAGAGAGTGGCGAACTCCGACACTAAACCGCACCCTCAAGCAACAAACCAGTGTGGTTGCTCCATATGTTCCCCAAGAAGATCACCATGAAGGCATTTTTAATCATCCAACCGATAAAGTGGCCAGAACACATAGCACTATGGAGAAAAGAGACGGGACAGAAGCAATCTTATAAACTGGGAGAATGTCACCATAATTAGAACCAAAACCCGAGTATATCTTTAGCAACCAAGCGCCTTATGCGATCAACTCAATTACCTGACTGTAACCTGAACTTTAAACCCAACGACAACTAACTGAAACTTGCCAAATGGCACACAACAAGATCCCAAGTGCTGGAGTGCAGCGCTCATTTCATCTACTCATTACCTACTCCACAACCCGATGGGAAAGAGCCTCACCGTTTCAAGAAGAGAAACAGAGGATATAGGGTAAACAATGCAGAGTAGGTGAAGATAATCGAGGTAACTCAAAAATTATAAATAGATGAGGATTGCTGTGATCGATTACCTTCCGAAGAGCACGGTGTTATCGCAAGAGGCGAGTCGGGTAGAGAAGTCAAGGGATAGGAAGGAGTCAAGAGGGCCCCAGGAGAAGGAGAACAACGAACTGATCACGATCAAGGGGTTCTGATGGTCAATATGCACTCATAAAAATATGAAGTGAGATGACGGGAAGGGGTAAGACTCAAGAACAGAAGAGACTCCTGAGGTAGAGGTAGCTAAGGGTGAGTCCTCGAAGAAGGTGACATCACAGAGAAAGTATCGATGAGTCTCGAGGGGAATAATAACCCATACCCTTCAAGTTGGAGAGCCTAAGAAGATGCATTTCATGGCTTTCTGCTAAAAGCTTGTCTTGGCCCGAGTGAGAATATGAACAGCAAGTACAACCAAAGACACAAGAAGAAGGAACAGTGGTTGGTCGTAGTGCATGACCAGTAAATCGATCATGTGTAACACGATGAGGCACTATTAATCAAATAATAAGTTGTGGGCAGTCAGCTGGCCCCCAAAACGAAAAGGAACACATAATGGCGGAGGAGAGCACGAAATAAGCTTCAACAAGATGACGACTTACGCTCAGCCTACCCCATTTTTGTCGAGGAGACATACAAGAAGATCAAGGAAGGATCCCAAAGCTGGACAAATGAAATAAAGGGTGCGTAAAAATATTCGGGCATGTCACTACGTGAATACACTAATAGAAATATTGAACTCAAGAATTTCAAAGATAAAATTGAAATGTAATATAACTCAGCCTCATTTTCATTAAAAATAACCAAGCGCGATTTAAGAATAGTCATCAATGAAAGTGACAAAATACGGAAATCCTAAAGTAGACGCAGTCCGACAAGGACCCCAAACATCAGTGTGGACAAGTTCAAAAGGAGATTTTGCCCGATTATTCAAATGTTGTGGGAACGAGGCACGAGTATGTTTCCCAAGCTAACAGGACTCAAACCAAGTGACGACAAAGGGAAACGAGCATCATCTTCAACTAAGAGCAAACAAAATCACACTATGGGAATTTATATGAGAGCGTCGTGAAACAATTATGAGATTTTATGAGGTGATAGGGTCTCAGACTCACGTCCATGTTGAGATTCCATTCCCATTCCCATCCCCATACAACACCTGACTTAAAAAAACAGCTGACAGCTAGAAAAATTAAAAATATCATCAGATAAGAAACAAGATTTAAAAGTGACACTGAGCACAATAATGTATGAGAGGGTATGTAGTGGAAGTGTATAGAGATTGTACTGAAACAACATCTTTTACTGCAGCTTGAGGAACCATTAGTTAAAATATGAGGTGGGCATATAAAAGAATGAAAGAGTAAGTTTGAAGATCTGGTCACCACATGACCAGCACACCAGAGTTCCAGAATCCAGTGGCCCAAGAGGTTCATGCGCGCTTATACTGGCATTCTACCTCGGCACGATAATGGGGTTTGAATTAGTCGTTTTATAGCAAATATAGTTTACCCGGTACCACCGTCATGGGGAATACCCTAAGACGTGAGGAGCTCAGGTTTTAGGCTACTGAGAATCTCAATCAGATTCGGGCCACGTGGATAATGCCGGAGGCCAGCCCATGCAACCGATAACAACGATCACGAGTGGGCTGCTTATTGCAATAGGTGCAAAGGAGGACGCAGTTCTCACTTCTGGCACACCGCGTCCCTCCTCAAGGTTAGTTTGAGAAACTAACTACGTAAGAATCCAAGTGTTATCCGATGGCAAAGTTTGAACGGAGGAGATTTGAGGGGAGGCGAGCAAAACACATCATCCAAGGATGGACCGATGGACTCATACACCACTCGAACACCTCAAGATCCAAATGCAGGCTAATAAAGAGTAAGACCATGAAGAACTTGTCAACTGCGGTGTTGAGCCCCAACATCACTAGTAAGAGGCATCGTCAAGAACTCCTCCTTAAGAGAGTAATCCGGCCAATATAATTGATAAATCTTAATCTGCTACTTAATATTTGATACAGCGTAAGCCACCTTATAAAGGCGTTGGATATCATTCGTGTATAGAACTTTGCCTGATTCCAAAACTTAGAACATGTTTTGTAAGCCCGAAGATGAAGCAAAATTTTTGACTAAATCGACCGCTATAATACGCTACATAGTTTGCATCTATTTTCTCCATTGCACCTTGTCAACATTAGGCTAACATCCTCCTCGTGTATTAAGATAACTAGCTAACTCAGTCCTATGAACCGGGAGTTCACACTTAAGCCGATCAGAAAGATAATTCTCACTACCAATCTCAATTTTTCTAATGATGTGGTGAGATCCAGATTAACATATGTAAAAATAGGGATTTAGCCACATCCACTTAACCTGAGATTGAATCTGACGCTGGACAAGAGAGTCAATAGATAAGAATCACCACTGTGGGAACTGGAAACCCATCGCATAGAACTAGAGATGAAGAAAAGACCAAAACCGTGAGAAGATGACTCATGAGTGCGTGAGCGAAATGGGCAAAAGGTGGATATGAGGCTCGTGACTTGAGGGATGGAGCAACACGCAGATCAATGGATATGAAGTCTTATCACTGGGGGTATTTAAGAATATGTCATAAGTAATGTGGCAGCCATTTTGAGAGATGCGGCGCGAGATAAGCTTTCCACAGGCTCTCTCCCATGGATTGGGCCCCAGGGCGCCTGACTGCGGTTTCCACTGGCAGAGCCGTCGAAAGTCATCACGGCGTGCGCGGTTGGGTGCAGGAGATCCGACAACCGAGGGTTCTGAAGGTGAATAAAGACCGATGAAACACGATCACCGAAAAAGTAAATTAGGTTTTCCCCTTTAGCTCTGATACCATGAAAAGAGAGAAAAGGGAGAATCCCTACTTTTTATTTTATTCAATAAAAAAAACACCCACTACATTATATATTGACTTATATATACACTATGTCCAGAAGAATACAATAAGAAAATAAAAGGAAAAGATCAGATAATATCTAATAGATATATTCAAACTCTAATGGGACTACCAAGAGACATTTGTCTAATATGTGTGACTCAACACCATCCCAGTGTTACTTTCTAGGCACCAGACTTGGATTGGTCATTGCAACTTTGTGGCTAGATGAAGAAAACAATTCTTAATGCAGACACTGAAGAATAGGTGCATTGAGCTAAACAAGTTTTGATTTGCCAAAAAAGGAAAAGGAAAAGCTCACATTTAGTAAATATAATCTATATATCTCAACATAGTCACTCCATATGGTTTGGTCGTTTTTACCAAGGTCATTCAAATGCATGAAGCCTAAACAGCCCTTATGATCAGCTAATAATGTTGAACTGGCGCCTAAGAGATCAACATATATTAATTGTGTCAGATTAATAATGATATCCTCATGGAGATGATAACTATGATTGAGAAAGAAACTGCCTCGAGTTTGAGATGGTGATCAAAGTGAACATGTGGTTTTGGGCATGGAAGTTGAAATAAATCCACTGGTGCAGTAGTTCAAGAGGGAGAAAAATATGTCTTGGACTTGCTTAAAGAAACAGAATGATGTAATATGGACAAATCCAAAGAAACTCCGGTGATCCAAGCAAACAAACTTAAAGATATGAGCATGACAAACCAGTTGACATTTTGGCAGATATCAGCTAATTAGTTACAAACTGATTTGTTTATCTCATACGTGTGACTAGTAATGCTTCAGGTTAGTACCAGCTGTCGGCGCATTCACCGTCTGAGACTCAGTTCAACAAGCCCCATGGTATCTAAATATACTCTAGGTAAGGGATTTAGTCTCCAGAAAAGGCAGATAAAGTATGTCTCACTGATGCAGATCAGCAGGGATCACTGATAGATAGGAGGTTTGCACAATAGGATATTACACCTTTGTCTGGGGCACTTAAGTCACACAGTTTTTTATACAAGCAGTTATTGTACTTAAGTAGTGCAGCAGAGCTGAGAGCTACTGCATGTTGATATTTGTGATAATACAGGCTGAAACAGATGTTAGAAGAGTTAAAGCATTCAAGTCCTTAACACCTTAGTGTCTATATTAAGTATAATAAGGCAACTATTTCAATTGCTCACAATCCTGTTCATCATGATCATACAAAGCATATAGAGGTGAATAAACATTTTATCAAGGAAAGATTGAAGGGACAATCAATATCACTTACATTCCTTCATCTGATCAAACAGCAGATATTCTACAAAAGCATCTACAAGCCTATGTTTAAGTAAGTTATTGATGCTTAGAATGTTCTTACCATGTACATTCCAGCTTGAGGGCGAGTGTAAGCAGGCGTGTTTTTTTCCTTATAGATAATCTAGGAATATTATGTACTTATTTATCTATTAGGTTCTGTTTTTTAAATATCCATTTTTTTAGGCATTTACCAGTTTGGTTGGTAGCTTAGTTTGCTGATATTAATAAAGGCAAGTGATGCCCATTAAGCTTTAAGCTTGTATTCTGTTTTTCCAGAGGAATAAGAGAAGTGATTTTTATTGTTTTCTCCTCATATATGCTTTCAACTATCTACATGTGGAAACAACAAGAAGGAAAATTACCAGCTGAAACTCCCTGTGCATTGCAGCAGGTTGCTCAATCAACTGTCTTATCTCCTAACTTTCTAGAGCTTAAGGACCCTTGCTATCACCTGTAGCATTATAAGTAGATGAAGATTTTATGATTAGGGACTCAAACTATTTGTTCCTGGTGAAATTGAGTCCATGTGTTCTAGCAAACTGTTTGCCCAAATGAGGATCCAAAGAGAAATATACCTTACTTGACTGAAAGAACTGCTGTCATTTGTATGGTTTAGAGGTACCAAAATTATCTGATTATAGAAGCAGAAAAGCAAAGAATAATGATAATATATAGAACATTTCCAAATGCAATGTCTTTTGATTTTCATTCTATCCATGGAACATATTACATGGAGTTCATCCATTCATATTTGTTTAAACACATAAACTTGGAAGCTAAATTTAAATATTCCAATGATATTTTTAGAACTTACTACGATGAATACTCACTTCACGAATTAATTTGGGGCATGTTCTCCCAATTGATGGTAGCATGTTGATCAATGGTCACACTTTACATGTCTACATGTTTCTAGAAAGAATATTCCTTTTTATTTATATGTATAGCATATTTCCTTTATTAGATTTGTCTCTTTCCATGTGACATAAACTAAAGCAGTTTATATGTTTAATACTGTTTAGTTCATAAAGTTCATACATTCACTTGTCCAGATAAGTAGATTTGTGGTTGCCACACATTTAAAGGTCTAATGTTCAGTCCACGTAAGTAATCCTTGCAATACCAATTAGGTGGAGCTGTTTAGATTTCTTTATTTCTAATCATTGTTGTTTCCTTTGTTAGTTTTATTCATAAAAAAGAGTACTGATGCTTATGTTAATGTATTGATGTAATTTGATTCAAGTCCCTACTTTTTATTATGAGGTTGACATGTCATACACTTGGTGTTGATGACCATTGTGTTTGCAGGCAAAAGAAGAGTGGTTTCACCTGAGTACATTCTTGGTGCTATCGATTTGAATCACAGTTTGAGTCTGCCATACTTCTATTGGGTTGAGGTTTCCAAATTTCAATGCTGTCAATCTTATTTTTCTTCATGCTTAGTGCCAAATTTCACTGAAGTCTAATTTCTTCAAATGACTTGATCATTGGGTATACTATAAACTGTAACCATGCCTGTGGGATGTTTGAGTTTTAAGTAATATTATAACAAACAGCCTTCCCATGCATCCATCTTAGAATTTAGTATCAAATTATTTTAAGTCTTCTTAGTTTGGGGGACAATAAGACAACCTTGGTCTCAAACATGGCCATAGTTATGCTCTATCATGTCTGGGGCTGATGCACTCAGTCAGAGTTCTGGGGCATCTATATAGTTCATGTATTTTGAGTAGATATTCCCTTCCACCCCACAACCATATGAGATTATCATATGATTAGCTTACTCCATATCACCAGGCTTTTGCATGTCTTTGTTTCTCTTTTTTATCATGTACTGTCTGAAGATGACATAAACTAAATTGTATTGGTGATATTTCATTGTATGACAAGGTCAAGAACATCTTTTTTTTCTGAATCCTAAACCATACCTTGCTTCCTGAGTAAAGTTTCATAATGCTAAATTTGTCCAACAGGGAAATATGCTTCACAAGACACCTGCTCCTGCAACACACAGAACAGCACCAGATTTTTTAAACCAGTTATTGCTCCACTACTCCTAATGCCCACCTTCTTTGAAATAAAACTTGTACCTCTTTCTTTCTTCATGGTTATCCACTTGACTCAAATGGTGGCCTGGCTTAACACCCAGAACCCCTTGACCTCTTCTGTTGGTTTTTTTAACAAGTTAATAACTAATATGGCTGCAGTCTAATGTTCACTTGATTGGACTTAAATGAAATATGCTAATATGATGGAGAAAATAGGATAATCATCAAAGTACTGAGCATGGTTGCATTGGTACAATAGGAAAAAACTGCACAATATTTACTGTGGTTAGATGTAGCATATGAAAATATTCACTGCTGTGCTGAGCTGTTTAAGCCACATTGATGGTTAACATGCTTTATTGTTCATGAGACATCTAAGAGTTTTGATTACAATCTTTTACAGAAGAGTTCCATAAGAACCAGTCAAATCCACTTGTCCTAGATGGTAAGACAGTTGTTGGGCTTTCATAACCTCAAGGATGAAATTTGAAGTTTTGAACCTCAAAACTCTGTAGGATTTGTCAGAAAGCTTCCCAGTCATCACTATTGGAGATGGCTGCATGGTATTACAGATACAAAATAAAGGTATCGGAGATCAATCAGTTACAAATATAATCACCCAGCTGTATTGATCAATCTATAATACCCGCTCGTGCTCTATCATCAGTATTTCCCATGTCCTAATTTACGCCTTGTGTTCAGCCAAATTTTCCTTAGTACTAATGAGCAAGCATGAAGTGGTATCAAAACTATGACCTGTAATTTTATATTTTTCTAATAAAATTTAAATTTTAGAATATTTTTACAAATTTAATCACTGTACTGGACCCTTTTAAAAGAATCTGCCATATCATCTCAATGACATGACATGCATCAAATACTTGGAATGTAATACCTTTGATACTGAATTGTGCTAGGATTGCAACTGGGAGTATTGAACTCCTCAAATACACCATCAAATCACGGCATGTACCAATTGAAGCCTTATTTTACTTTCCACAACACAGAATCCTCTAGGACCAATTTCTAGGATTTTCTGTTCTTCAATTCCCATCTTTTTTTCTTTTGTCTTGTTTGATAGACTCTATGATGTTCTATTCTGTAACTTTGAGACCCATATCACTAAATTGATTTGTTTGAGTACCTTGTTGTGAAAGAACATGCCACTGAAATGTGTTCTTGTAATATCAATAATCATGTAAAATTTTGGGTTTGCTTGATTTGTTTGATAAGTTCAGGACTCCACTTTCCTAATACTTTCTCCTGATTACTTCCAAACTTCATTTTATTTTAGGCACCAAATTATTTTGCAACTGCCAAGGCCATTTGTCATAATGTTGTCTTTGCATGTTTGTTTGTAATTACATGGAACAAAACAGAAATCTGAAAGGATTCTTAAAGAAGATAAACAGGGAAGAAGTGTCTCTTCTTCAATCACTTACCAACCCCACCGACTTTGTTTCTAGCTTTATTGATATATTTCTTTCATGCACTTATGAATGATTGATGCCTGTTTTTAGAATGCTTATCCCTTGTGTGTAGAATTCTGATTCCACCCTTCATTCCCTCTCTATATGAAAGCATTTCTAGTTGTCCTTCTCAACTTTTAGGTGCCCCTCTCTACCTTTTAAATCAGAGGTACTCAACTGCTGCTATCTGTGTTAATGTAATTATTGTTGAGAATACTATTACTTTTGATTAGATGCAAATACCAAATGCAAGCTCTTATTCTTTTTACTCTAATGGGGAATCAAATTCAAATGAACTTGTTCTCTTTTTTCTAAAAAGATGTGTTATATTTGCTCATCCCCACACAATCGGTGCCCCCCCATCCTTTCCATACCTCTGTTGAGGAAACTTTCCTGGGAAAATGCTTTTCACTCTCTCTCTCTCTCTTAAGTCTTGACTAGGTTTTCACTGCAAATGAACTGTTGATCTAGAATCTGCAATGAAATAAATAAAATACCCATGGACTGAAAGAGTAGTGTTGTTTTCATTTTCAGGATAGTAAATGAAAGTATGGATGGTCACGGGAGCAGTGATGGGGGCAGAGTGAAGACTTTCTGGAGACCCTCGTGAAGTGAGAGAGAATACCAATTTGTTCATTTATAGAGGGAGATACAGACAGTAAGAAAGGGGCCCTACAGTTCCATATAATACAGGTCGAAAATGCATATCATCAATCAACCAGTGTGCCCCCATATATACATTTCCAACCCCATTCAAGTCCTACTCTGTTTGTACCCACTGAAATCCTATTACAGATTACTTACTTCATACTTTGAACTTGTCTTGTTGATTTGTATCCTGATCTTGTTGGTCCTATTCATTTGTATCTTATTCAGTGATTCGGATTGTATCGTACATCTTGGAACAGCTATACATATTTTATACATTTTACGGTATGCTCTTGTTTTTTTTTTTTTTTTTTTTATGAAAGAAGATTATCGAACAAAAACTTAAAAAGACGATTGGAATAAAAACCACAGTAATCATGAAAGTTGATATTTGTAACATTTTTAGGAAAGTTTGACCAATAAACATTATAATCTAATCTAAACTATTGAGCCTTCTTTTTGCAAGACAGGCAGCAATTTTGTTACCTTCTTTGTAGACATGACGATAAACATAAATATTTAAGCCCTG
This sequence comes from Tetrastigma voinierianum, assembly GCA_016808115.1. Lineage (NCBI taxonomy): Eukaryota > Viridiplantae > Streptophyta > Magnoliopsida > Vitales > Vitaceae > Tetrastigma > Tetrastigma voinierianum. The sequence goes on from JAEQBH010003991.1 coordinate 53,552, forward strand.
TGACAAATTTCAAATATCATCCATTAATAATAAAATAGAACTAGGAATATTAATCTTCTTATTATAACAATCTATCATTATTTTTTAGTCACCTTCACCAAATTAGAAAACCGCTTCTCATGGCGGCTAATCTACATCTCTTAAAGTCATATATTTAGTAACAATAATTGAGGAATTATCAATATGTTTACAAATAGTCTTTTTAATAATACTATTAGAATCTTTAATAACCCATCTTAAAGCACTAATATTTTGAACTCTATAACCGTCAAAATTTAATTTGGACCTATTATGATTTGGGGGATTCAAAGAATCCATTTTTCACCGTTCGAGAGACATTATGACCTTCATTCTGAAGATCAGGATCAAAAATATAATTTTGAAGGTTTTGAAAGATTAAAATGGTTTTCTTAATGACGAGAAAGGGGTTTGTTTTCATCTCCTTAAAGACAACATAATTTCTATGATTTCAAACATTTTATATAATTATGTCAATTTTTTCTATAGAGTGATTGAACAACTTGCAATTTGTTTTATAGTTTTCATAAACAATTTCCAACCATGAAAGGAAGTCCCCCTTATAAAAGAATAGAATGGGACAATTATATTGAGTTTTAGACCGAAATAGTGGTTTTGGAGAAAAAAATTACAAATTTAGTTTTTCAGTTAAATTAATCCCCTGAAAGTATTGTTTCATCACATAGTGATTAAGATTTGAGAATGCTAAGTATTGCGGATAGCGTTTTATTAACAGCACTTTATCAAATGCCGTTTGTCTATACCAATCAGATTCGATAAAAATTTTAATTGTCATTGCCTACCATTAAATTCGGCAGATTGCCTCAAACGTATTATTAACACTAGTTTGGGGTTTCAAACTGGGCTTTTATAATTTTTTTTTTTTCAAAATGTGCTTTCAATCTAAAACTCATTATATTTGATCTAATCCCAAGTACTCGTAAAAAAACAGAACATTTTTTAAAGACATGATGGATATTTTAGTGTGCTCGTGTTACCAGCAGCGGTAACCAAAACAAAGGACAAGCTCTTTTTGTCCATCATACTTCAATTCCTGCAGCTTTTGACTGATCCACTGATCTACATTCAATTTCAAATTGTAATTTTTCATCATGATCTGTGATGTTCATCTCTCAATCCAGCAAAAGGCATTTTATACTTCAGACTTGACTATACAAATACATGTTCATGTCATTATCAAATAAGATGTAAAAAAAGGTAAAGACCAAATTGTTAAGTGAAAGAAGAATAATATTTTTTATGATGGAATTGTAATCAACCCCAATCTTCTTTTCTAGAGTGTGGTTGATAAAAGTAACACTTTTTAATTCCATAAGAAATTAAAAAACATTAAAATCAAACCCAATCTCTTACCAAATGAATCAATTCTTGTATGTGATGATGTTAATGAGGTCTGCCCTGGAAGCCTAGAGGTGTGAAAGGCTAGGCGGAAAATGATGAAATTGCATGGAGACAGTGGACATGAATGGACACACGTAGTGTTGGTGAAGGCACATCTTTTATGAAAACTTGAAGGACACAAAAGTGGCCTAACCTTTCATCGTTTACCAAGAAAAAAAAAAAAAAAAAAAAAAAGTGGCTTTCTTTTATCACGTATCTGTCTCCTATTGTCTGTCCCTCTGGACCAAGTCAGTCAGATCAGTATATCTCAAGGGCATTTTTTTTTTTTTTTTTTCCTTGTCCACACCTGCTCTTCCCACCTTCCCTTCATCTTCCCACTTGGGCTCTAATCATTGCCAAAACAAGAAGCTTTCTCCACCTCAAAGATGTTCTTTTGAATGTTAATTCCTCCCATTGTTGGTAAATCATCACCCCGAGGTATATTTCTTTACCTTTGTAACCGTTGGATATTCTCATTTTTCACTTTTCTTTCATTATTCCTTCCTTTTGATAGTCGCTGTTTTCCTTTAGGTGTTTTGCTTTGAGGCTTAATCATACCTAAATCTTTCACTTGACATGAATTATTACCATTGTAGATGAGTTTCATTTCAAGAACAATGGCATGGCTTTGTATCTTCTTAAACTTTCAAAAAAGAGACTTGTATAAAAATTAAAATAGTAACAACACTTCTCGCAGAAGTTCTTATTAACTTCTAGAGAAAGTGATTTCGTGATTATTGGACTTTTGTATTATTAATAAATTGCTTCTTTGAAATTTATTGGGAGGTGTTAATACTTAATATGCATGGGTTTTAAATTGGTTTGATACATGTCCCTAAAGTATTTGTATATATATAAACTATATTCAAAAGAGTCACTTATTGGATTCTCTACAGTCAGAAAAAGGCAGAGAGGAAGATGCCCCCCAGATGGAAAAAGCTTTATTCCTTATTGGCCAACACTACCAAATTAACTAAAACCCAATTGGTCCCACCTTGTTGCCAAAAGCAACCCCCAAAGATACTCTCACATCACCTAATCACTATCAGCCATTTTCTCCTTTTGGACTACCTTCTAGTCCTGGCATGCACCATTCTCTCTAACATTGCAAATCCATGGCTTGAAATGTATAAACCTTGTCTCTCTCACCCACATTTAATGATATTGGGGGTCTCCAAATACTCCTATCTTTCTTCTCCACTGCTCCTGGGTTTCAATGGAGATTTTCAGAGCTTCTGTATGTTTTTTGGGGCTCTGCTGATTATTGATTCTGTTTTGCTTGACTTTTCTCTGATGCTCTTCTTAGCTTAAAATCCGAGCTTGTTGATGAATCTAACAGCTTGGCTGGGATTGGTTTGTGTCCCCTGGAATGGAGGGGGGTATGAGAAGGTGTATGCTTGTTCCTGGTCCGAATCACATGTGACAAGAACTCTCCATGATAATTCTGGTTCCTGACCTCTCTCTGGCAAGAATCTTGCTGGTGTGATTTCTTACCTGGGAAGCAATTCAGCGTTTTCAAATTGAGCTTGTTGGATCTCAACCTCAGCTACAATTTTTCTGGAGCAGCCCCTGTGGAAATCTTCAACTTCACCAATCTGAGAAGCTTGATATCAGCAGAAACAACTTTTCAGGTCACTTTCCCAGTTTCGCGGTTGAGCACCTTTCGTGCTTGACGCTTCAGCAACAGCTTTTCGGGGCCGCTGCCGACTGAAGTTTCCAGGCTTGAATACCTCAAAGTTCTCAATTTATTCAGAGTTACCTTCAATGGGCCAATCCCATCAGAATATGGCTCTTTCAAGAATCTTGAGTTTATTCATCTGGCAGGAAACCTTCTCAGTGGGAGCATACCCCCAGAACTGGGAAATCTGAAGACAGTTACCCATATGGAGATTGGCTACAATTCTTATCAGAGGTATTCTTACAGTTAGTAACATGAGTGATATCTAGTATCTTGATATCGCTGGGGCTAATATTTCCGTGGGTTCGATACCTGCCAGGCTCAGGCAATCTCACTAAGCTTCAATCGCTTTTCCTCTTCAGAACGTTCACTGGATTGATTCCATTGAGTTTGGCCGAATGGTGACGCTGACAGACTTGGACCTTTCTGATACAACCAGCTTTCCGGGCCTATTCCAGAGAGCTTTCAGAGCTGAAGAATCTTAGACTGCTCAGTTTAATGTATTAATGACATGAGTGGGACTGTCCCTGAAAGCATTGCAGAACTTCCATTACTGATAGTCTTTTCATATGGAACAATTTCTTCACTGGATCACCCCACAGGTGCCTGGGCAAGAATTTGAAGATCAAGTGGGTGGATGTTTCTACAAACAATTTCAATGGTCCCATTCCTCCACAGATCTGTGCAGGGGGAGTGCTTTTCAAGTTGATTCTGTTTTCGAACAAATTTTCGGGCAGTCTTTCTCCATCTCTCTCCAATTGCTCCTCTCTTGTCTGCCTGGCTTGAAAATAATTCCTTCTCAGGTGAGATCCCTTTAAGATTCAGCAATCTTCCTTGAAATCACATATAATGACCTGTCAAGAAATGGATTTACCGGTGGAATTCCCTCAGACATATCCCAAGCTTCCAATCTTCAGTACTTTAATATCTCTAAAAATTCAGAGCTAGGAGGGATGCTCCCTGAAGAAATTTGGTCTCTGCCACTTCTTCAGAACTTCTCAGCCAGCTCTTGTAAAATCTTGGTAATATTCCTGGATTTCCAAGTCTGCAACCATTACAGTAATTGAAGTAGAGTATGAACAACTTGTCAGGAATCGTTCCAGAAAGTATTTCCAATTGTAAGGCCCTTGAGATGGTGAATTTAGCCAACAATAATTTAACAGGTCATATAACTGAGCAGCTTGCAAGTCTCCATGAACTTGCTGTGGTAGACCTATCTCACAATCATTTGACTGGTTCCATACCCGAAAAGCTAGGCAATTTATCAAGCTTGCTACTTATGAATGTGTCATTCAACGACATCTCTGGTTCAATTCCTTCAGAAGATATTTTCAGAGTGATGGGCAGCAGTGCTTTCTTTGTTGGCAACCAAAGCCATGGAGAACCTCTGAAACCATGTGCTGATTCTGAGGAAATCCAGCATGGATTCAAACTGGGGAGCAAAAGCAAAGACAAGGTTAAATGGGTTCTTCTACTCTGTGCAGGGGCTCTTTTATTTGTCTTAGTGTCAGGTCTTGGAATATTTTATCTCAGGAGAGGAAGTAAAGAACATTGGAAAATGGTTTCTTTTAGCGGGCTTCCTCGATTCACAGCAAATGATGTTTTGAGGAGTTTGAGTTCTACAGAATCCATGGAGACAACACCACCATTATCCTCTTCTGTTTGCAAAGCAGGTTCGCCCACAGGAATACACACAGTTTCAGTGAAGAAGATTGAATGGGAAACAAAGAGAATGAAGGTTATGTCAGACCTCAGAACCCGAATGGGCAATGCAAGGCACAAGAATCTGATTAGATTGCTCGGTTTCTGCTATAACAAGCATGTGGCATATCTCTTATATGATTACTTGCCTAATGGAAATCTAGCTGAGAAGATCAGAATGAAAAGAGATTGGGATGCCAAGTACAAAATTTTGATTGGAATTGCAAGGGGACTTTGCTATCTTCATCATGAATGCTACCCTGCAATACCCCATGGTGATTTGAAGTCTAGCAACATATTGTTTGATGAAAATATGGAACCCCATCTGGCAGAATTTGGATTCAAACTTCTGTCAGAAACAGGTATGCTTAAACTAGCCATATCTTTTATGTGGTACATATACAATAGGCTCTATAGATTTTAATCTTTAACGACTGTTTCACTATGGAAAACAAACTAAATCTATGATCATAAATTCTAAGATACCAGTTTGAGAGAAGTATAAGATGCCTGTACAGATGCTTTATTGGCTTTTAGCAAATCACAAAAGGATCCAACAAAGAAAGTTGTGTTTTCTAATTATTGGTATTTAGACCAGAGAAAAACAAATTCTTGTTCTATTTTCAAAAAAAAAAAGTTCTAAGACATTATATTTCCAACAGAGTCATGGTTTGCCAAATAACATTACTCCAGGATATTAAATTCTTATGAGGATTCTGCTCTATCTATATCTCCTACTAATCTGCTTTCAGGAAGGAATCAGTTTTTTTTTTTTTCTTTCGACAGGTGAATCCAATCCTGCAATAAAAGAGGAGCTCTACACTGATATTTACAGTTTCGGAGAGTTAATCATGGAAATCATAAATAAATGGTAGGCTAACAAATGCAGGAGCAATCAAGGCAGGAGCAAGCCAAGGAGGCTATTTTAAGGAGATTTACAATGAAAATGGGGAGTCTGCAGGTTTCATGCAGGAGGAGTTAAAATTGATTTTTGAAGTTGCTTTACTTTGCACTAGAAGTAGAACATCTGATAGACCTTCCATGGAAGAGGTATTAAATCTTTTATCAGGGTCAAAATCACAAAGAATTATCGGGTTTGAAGTCTCAAAGAAACAGGAGAACTTTTGAAAGAAGTGCTACTAGGCATTTGCACAACACCAGGTGTACATGAAAGAACCATCAACCAGATATAAAAGTAGTTAATTAGCTGATGAGTGCTGTTTGTTTTATCTTTGTTGATAGCTTGTGTTTATCATAATCCCGTCTAACTATTTCTTCCTTCAAGAAGTAAAGTAAAAGTTTGTGTATTCTTAAAGCATCAAATTGAAAGAAAGGTTTTACTATTGTTGCCTCTTTTTCTTTTTTTTTTCTTTTTTTTCTTTTTTGGGTAGATTCTGATTATCCATCAACTGGTACCTTGATCATATTACAGGTTTGATTTGAACCAGACATCCATTCCTTTCCAGCCAAAAGAATTTCACAAAGACAATAGAAGTTCTGTTTTTTTATTTTTTGTCCATTTTTTGATGCAGACATTAAAGACTATGAACCTGTTCAGGCAGGATTGAATCCTGACATTCTCTTCTACAACAAATAGTAGGTATACAGTTTCTTCAAACCTACATTACATCTTCTCATGCCTATTTTTGAACCACAGTGAAGAAAAAGCACCCTGCCACTGTCAATTTTGAAAAGCTAAATCATGCCCCTTTATTCACTTTATAGAATATTCAATATTGTCAAAGGAAAAAAAAAAGAAAAGGAATAAAGTGTAAAACTTGCCTACATTCAAAAGCATTTAGTCCCATGTTCAAAGGCACTTAAAACTATATAGAATTCCACAAAGGTCAATTACTAGCCTCTTTCTTCAAATCATGTGCACATCTTGCCTATTGTCTCTCAAAGCATGCCTCAAAAAAAAAAAAAAAAAAAAAACCTAAGGGCATGTTTTTAGCCAAATACGGATACTTGATTTTACTTAGCGCAGGAACAACGTGTTCTTCTGGCTCTGTGTTATTGTTTTTAGAGCAGAAGCAGGTTGCAAAAATGAACCAAGAGACCCTTATGAGACAAAGGTGTTGAGGGCGCGTTAACAAACTATTCTAAGTGCTTTCTAGATCTAATAGGAAAAAAGTATGCTCTAGAGACAAATGGTGTTGAGAATACCCAGACAAACTATTCTAAGTGCTTTCTAGATCTTAACAATAGGAAAAAAATTATACCCTAGAGACAAATGGTGTTTTTCCTTTGATCTAGATTTTCCCAAATCAAATCTTTTGAAAAAAGTCACTATGGATGTCAAAGACTAGTAGATCTTATATCTAATAGCTTTTCTCTGAATATTGGTATCCTAGGACATAAGAAAATGGAATAATCCTCTCTGAGATGGGTGAAGGACTCTCTCTCAAAAACTCTAAATGACAGGAGTGTTGAAACCCCAATCCTATAAAGGTTCCTATTAAGCTTCCTTGTGGACTTAAATAATTAAAGCTCATTATATATGCTTAGACAGCAATAGTAGCCTGTGAGTTTTATTAGTGAATCATCTTATTAGGCTTCAAATTAATTAAATAGCCTAGTTCAAAAAGGACCATTCATAGTCAATTACACTCCAGTATTTTATGATGTTGAAATGAAATACTAATCTAGGGTTTGCAACCTATCCACTGTGTTAAGATTATCTTTACAATCATTAAGGTGCCATTTGTTATTATTAATTAATGCCGAATAAAACTTTTTTTCAGTTAAATGCTAAATGGTATTTAATATTATTAAGTATTAAGTTATTTATTTTTTTAACATTTGATTTTTATTATGTATTAAGTTGTTTTGTTTTTTATAAACTAAAAATCAATATCTTAACGTCTTAAACCATTAAGAAAAACTATTATATCATTTGAATTTTATATTAATAATTAAAATAAATAAAATTAGTTTGCAAAATATATCAAACAAGGATAATATATTGAATTCAACTATATTTTTATTTTCCTTTTTATTTTTCATATATCACCTATTTTTCCTTATAATTTCTCGATTAACATGTACAATTAGATGAATTCAAAAAATTAATAAAACAATACTTTGTTATTTAAATAGTTATATGGAATAAAATATAGTTATTATAAATATGTGTATTATAAAACTAATCAATTTTATCTATGAATTTTGATATATATATATATATATATATATATATATATATATATATATATATATATATATATATACTCTCTATAGTATTGTCCAAATCATGTTTTAGCTAATGTAGTAAGAAACTCAACATTTCAAGAGGAAGGGCATAGGTCCTTTAGGTTCGAGGTGTTAGCAAAACAATTTCTTATATTATAACTAAAAATGTTTAAGAGCTTTAAAAAAAAAAAATATTATAATTATTGAAATAAATTATTTATCAATAATATTATTTTGTAAAAGTCTAATATTTGATATTAAAAAATATAAATTATTTTGATAATTTGATATTTAAAAAAATAATATTTTACATTTATTTAGATATTGATTTAAAGAGTTTATCTTCAAATTTATCTTTAAATTAACTTTTAATAAAACATTATTTTTTTGTATTTTCTATTGTATCAATAAAAAGCCATTTGTATTAAGATAATAAATTGATTGCTTTATCTATTATAAAATATGAATTTTTATTTCAATGTTGTATTTTATAATGATTTTTTAAAATTTTGTATCTTACAATGATTATGTCTTCATATAATTTTACATAATAAAAAATATGACGGTTTTAGAAAATTGATGGCTTTTGAAGAGCATGCAATTCTTTATTTAAAAATTAAAATTTGTTAGAATTAGGTAGTTTTGACGTTTTTCAATTGATTTTACATTCAAGTAATTAAATAAAATGAAATGAAAGAGAATTCTAAGGATAAAAGCCAATTCTGGCTTTTTCTATTCATAATTTTTTATAGAAATTTCAGTAATAAATTATAATTACATGAAAAACAAAAACAAACAAATCGAATGTTGAAAGTTAATTTGCTTTCAGTAAAAAGCCAAAAAACAAACGTCAACTAAGTCTTACTGAAAATTAGTTGATACTATATATGAGTTTGGTGAGATCATGACTACCCAATAGTTAATATCATGATTAAATATGTTTAAGATGTAATCATGCATATTAATATACTTACAATGGGAAACTCATCCAAAGATGAAAACAAATTAGCTATCCAATTAAGAGGAAGTGCGTTATAACTTTAAATGGGTCGGGTCACCTAAACACGTATAAATCACAAAACGAACAACAACTCATCTACTTTTAAACAATCTATGATTTCGATCTTTAATATAGCTCATCATAATACACCAAAATCATGTGCAATATAAGAAATGTTACCAAAAATATAATGCATGGATAGGATGGATAAATGGATAAATTGAAACTATAATCATATTAATAAAATAATAAATTTGATCATTAATATTAAACCATTTATGAGTACATTTAAAAGCTCTATGCCACCCCCCTGTTGTGGCCTTGAAAACTATACTCAATAAAAGTTTGTTTAGCACTTCTCTAATGAACACTTAGAGTGGGGCACAAAATCGAGGAGTAAATAAATGTACGATTCATTCCCCTAGATTAGTTTTATTATAGTAAACTTTTATTAATCTTGTTAGAGATCGTCTACCCAATGAGTACAAATTCATTGTTGTGGAACAGAAACAATCACCTATTATTCAAGTAACTCCTATTGAAAACAATTTATTAATCTTTGTTGACTTACATTCTCACATTTAATTTCATTACTTTCTTGATATAGAGAGCATCATCAAGAAATCATATTTCCATCCTTCATTATTATAGTCAACTTTTTATTCTAGATTAGTTTAATTTGATGAAGCTAAAAAGGAAATGACTATTATTACGTATCATCCAAAATACTAAGCCTTAATCACCTAGAAACTCTGGTCAAAGAAAAACTAAACAAGAGGTCACTATGACTATTATAGTACTATGAATATCATCCTTAATAACAATATTGTTTGTCCCTAAACATTCAGATCAATAAGTGCTCCAAAATTCATCTGATTAATAGAAAAAGATATATGTCACTAACAGATTAGGAATTCCAAAATTTCATTTGATCTTTTAGCCATAGCCTCCAACTTTGTTTCTCATGTTTTCTTACCCTCCAAGTTTCTTTATGACCTTCTATGATCATCTCCTGCTATGAACAGTAGTATTTTTTTCCTACTCTATTTGTATATTTTTATTTAAGCTCTCATCATGTTTCATTCAACTCATCAGATGTCTTTTTAAGCATATTTAACAATTTATCTAACGTTTAAAATCAACTCTTGCAACTTTCATCATTTTGTTCTTTAAATTTTTGAACTAAATCAATATATATATATATATAATATATATATATATATATATTTATATCTATATATATATAATATATGTTTAGCCTATTAGGGTCTTAATGAATAATTCAAGTTCAATGAGTATGATTAACTTTTATATTATATGAAAATTCATTTTACATATATATATGTCATTAAGAGCATAAGTGGCTCCTAATCAAATATCAAAATCAACAATTAAAAGTTTAAACCATCATCACTTTCGTGCCAGAGCAGCCTCAAGCTATTCCCATCAAACTCAAAATCATTATAATCACCTAAGTAAGCTTTTTTTGTGGTATTTAAATTAAAAGCAATGTACCTTTCCCCATCATAATTAAAGCATGCTACTTGAGTTGACTCAAATGAACTTTCTTTTGGTGCTTTTATTCTTGAAGACGTTTACTAACTGCTTTATTTGAATCCGTCTTTATTGTTTGTCTCTATAGTAAGACTTTTAGTATCTAATATTACCCAAACATGTATTTTATTAAAAATAAAAAATAAAATCATGTTGGCTTATTTATGCAAGAGCCCATGACTAAATGGGCCACGGGGATATTTAAGCCCTATGTCAACATTTGAGTCCATTAAGATTAGTTTGAACATTTCATTGCCCTACACTTCTCTGCCATGTTCACTAAGAGTTTTTTTTTTTTTTTTTTTAATAACTATGAGTGTTTGAGCTAGTTTACATACGCCTTAACTAATCTCATAGAGTTCTAAAGTTAATAATCGAAAAAACCTCATATGATCCCAAGGGGACTCGAAATAACCCAAATAGCATTGATTTTGGGTCATAGTCAACAAAATAAGATTCTTGAATTCCCTCTAAATTCAAGCCCATTAAGCTTCATTATCTTATTAATATTTTAAACAAATCCATTTTTGTAATCTGATCCAAATCACCCCTATTTTTTGTATTTTTATAAAGAATTAAAGTAAAATTACACAACTTTTTAATGAAGAGGTCCACAACATTTGGTTCTGAGTTACTATTTTTTACTTTATTTCAAGCCTTTTTCCTTTTCTCCAATTTCTTATTAAGAGACTCAGCCTTTTTAAGAGTCGATTAGTTTGCTTCCTTACTAAGTAAAAGTAGGAAAAAAAAATTCTATCCACACATCATTTTATATTATGTTTTATTGAAACTTTTTATTTTGCTTTTTCTAAGTTCATTTCTTCCTAAATTTAGTGCTCTTTTCTTATCTAGTATTAATGTCCATTCTAATCTTCTATTTATAAGAGATTCAATTTTTAACTTCTTTTTTCTTTTTTAAATCAAGAAAATATTTCTTAAAAATAAAATTATATTTTCTTAGTAATGGAATTTTTCAAGGAATAATAAAACCTATGGTGTCAAATTTCCAAATGAAATCAAAGATTTCTTAGCAATTCAAAAGATTCTGAGGACGTTTGAATATATTTTTTATTATTTTAAATATTTAACATGCATTTGTGAACCTTTATACAAAAAATTTAGACTCTCCCTCAGCGTATGTGATAGTAGGACCAGAAAATAATCAGAAAGGGACATAAAAAAATTCAGGAGGCATTATGGCATTAGTTAAGGAACATACCTGCCCAGTCAGTGATTCAAATTACCGTAAACGGTTTTTCTCAAATTTTCAAGGGGGCAAATGCCCCCTAAGCCTAAGATAAATCCGCCACTAAGTATGTCATATATAGAACTGATGAAATAAAAAGGTCAAAGTTTGCATGTATTAACATCTCACATCCTCATGCATTACTCATTATAGTATTCAAATGTATCTAATATATATATATATATATATATATATATATATATATATATATATATATATATATATATATATATATATATATATATATATATATATTATAGAGACACATTAAAGAAGAATATAACAATTAAATACATATGATTAAATATTATTTAGGGATATACAATTAGGTGCTTAAATGATTATTTAACTATCAAATAAGTTTATATCAATAGTTATATGTATCATATTTACTATTATTTGTAAAAAACGAAAGCATTTACTGAGTCTAAAAGCAATTGATCAATAATCAAAAGATTCAACAAATGCATTACAAAATAATAACTTTATTGAACAAATAAGCATATTAATTCGTAGTACGTAAAAATATACTGGCATAGGTCCAAAGGTGTGGTTGTCATTTATCTCTCAAATCTACAAGGAATGAGATCAAAGAAAATGTAGGGTTGAAGATGACTCTTTCCTTCTCCCCCAAGCGTGTTCTACAAAAAACCCTTAAAAATTATAGGGCTCTGTTTACTTATATATATATATATATATATATATATATATATATATATATATATATATATATATATATGAGCTTACCAAAAGCATGAGAGTAGAATAAAATCTGGACCCGTAATATTAATAATAATCAAATCATCTCATAAATAACTTATAATTAACATGCACAATTATACAATTAGAATTGTAACATGATTATGCTTAGTAAAAAATTAATAAATTAATCTAATATTCTCCCACTTTGAGTCATAATCACTGACTCACGGGACTCATAATAGATTCGTAACCATAACCAATCATATACAATTAACACATCGAGATGATGCATAAAGCGTGCATAATCAGTTTTACTAATCAAAATCATAACTCAAATGCTACCTCAAGATATTTACAAAGTCATAATCAATTATATACAATTAATACACTGAGATGATGCATAAATCGTATATAATTAGGCGCTACTTATCAAGAAGTATTACAATGACAAAAGTATTGATTCAATGGAATGAAAAACATCATTCTATCATTCATCTAGTCAAAATGACACAAAATCACTAGATAATGACAAACGTCAAAATGTACATGTAATAACGAAAATGCATAAGCTTTCCTTACAAAATACATGAAAAGACAAAACTCCCACTAAAACAAAGAGACTAGACTCCTAACAATCTCATACAAGTGACTTGTTCTTGAAACACACAAATAGGTAAGCCTTTGGTTTGTGGGTCTATGAACATGCTAGTCATAGGTGTGCACTCAATTGAAATGTGAGACTCTATAACTTTCTCTTTAACAAAATAGAAATTCACATCAATGTGCTTGGAGGTAACTCATGGTCCTATAGAAGATCTTTGTTTGCAAGTATCACAAAACAATTTCGGCGATCAGAAGTGAGTGAACAACCCCCCCGAAAATTTGAAATGAAGTTGCTGCTGACCATGATTAACGGGACAAGTAGCCTCATAACACGCCATGTACTCTACCTCCATAGTAGAAGAAGTTATAAGAGTCTGTTTGACACTTTTCCATGAAACAACTCCTTCAATCATCATAAAGATATAACCATCAATTAACTTTTTATCATCCACGCAACCTACATAATCGGAATCGCTAAAACCAACCACTGCAAAAGTGTCGGTATGTCGATATGTCAACATGAGATCCTTGGTACCCTGAAGATACCTCAAAACTTTCCTAGCCTTTTTCCAGTGGCTTTGACCAAGATCACTAAAATACCTACCCAACACGCCGATAACAAAAGCAATATCAAGGCATGTGCATACTTAAGCATACATCAAGCTGCCCATAATTAAAGAATAAGAGACTGCTTTCATCTAATCTCTCTCATTATCATTATAAGGACAATTGGCTTTGGAAATTTTATCACCCTTTACAATTGGTGTCTTACCAAAAGAACATGATTGTATATCAAACATTTTCAGAATGCATTCAATATATGTCTATTGAGACAATATCAAAATGCCACTAGGTCTATTACAAAGTATCTGTATGCCCAAGACATAAGATGCGTCCCCAAGATCCTTCATATCAATATGGTTAAACAATAACTACACCCATATGGCAACTCTACCAAGCTCCACACTTTATTTTGTGACATAGAAGTCATCACATCTTTCATTGCATCAATCCAAAAGTTGGATTGAGGCAACAACTCTTCTTTGGTAGTCAAATCAATATATCACCCACATCGTACTCATGCAAGTAGACAATGTAGTCTATAAAAATTACGAGACTACATGACCTTTTAACCTCCTCAGGGTATGTCCACTGACTTCGTCCAAGGCTTTAGGGTCTACTTCACCAGTTAGTTCATTGTCGGGAGTGACTCTCGGATCTTTTGGTCGACCAAGCGGGGTAGAATCGAAGTGGAAGCTTAATGAGCACAGGAATAAAAACTTAGTGTTCTTTGAACACAATTTCTCTTAGCCTTAGGCTTGTACCAATATCATCCTCAAACTAGATAATTCAATCTGACTCAATCACTTTGGTGGTATGTGACGGTAATCAATCTAGACCTGCGATCCACATAATAACCAATAAAATACCTATTGATAGTGCTTTGGATAAAAGTTTTAGCACGGATTGCTTGAAGGGTTGAGCGATCTCCATACCTTTGCAACGAACATAGGAGTGACGAAGACTAGGCTTCTTTTATGACCATAACTTATATAGTCTTAGGAACAGACTTACTAGGCACTTGATTCCAAAGTAAACAAGTTGCGGGTTTTCAAGTTTCATCCCGGAACTCGGGTAGTGAAGGAGTTAACAACGCCCACATCGCACCGTATCAAGGCGTTTGTGACGCCCCAAACTCGGGGTGTCCGTTGACAACCGTCGACAACGAGCAATCTATCGTCTCGTGTCGAGACCCATTACCTAAAATAAAAATGGCCACTTTGGCCCATTACATAATACTCATGAAGCCTCTTGTATGTTAATGGTTCAAGAGTTATACATTACTCTTAAATACAAATACATATTAAAATTTACACTTCCTAATACATATTATCCCAGCATCAGGCACTTAACTGACTCTTCAAAATCGACCTCTAAAGTGAGTCGTCTTCTCGAGCATACCACAATGCCATGCAAATAAGATTCCTCGACGGGGTGAGCTATTGCCGATCAGTGAGATTACCTAAATGGGTTACTCCACCTAAGTGCATATGTAATGATTCTAATGTGAAACACACACTTTCAGTAAATACGTGATCTACTTGAGATAGTATACATGCCCGTTCCATGTCTGGGGTTTACTAGACTCCTTACACTTGCTAAACCATGTAGAGAAAATAATCAGTTTTCAAAACAAAACTTGTATTTGTTCTCGAAAACACACTCTTAAGTTTCGATAAAAAGTATTGGACTACCCTCCGAGCGGGTGGTTGGGAACTTTCGGAAGCGATCATGGTCCTCACATCGAGATGATTTGTTGGACCATCACCCAAACCAATTCTCAAGATCATCCATTGAAATTCAGCACCGCCAGCCATGTTCGTTTTCTTTTCTTGCTAATGTCATGCCTCACCTAATTTCTAGGTTGCCGATGCATATGAAATGCATTATGCCATTTCCAACACATTCATGCTAATATGTTCGCATGCATATATAATGCAACATATTTAAATCACATGTAACATGTTATGCAAATTCAATGCAATTTACAGCAATATATCAATTATGCATATATTCTCAAATTTGCACTCACACCACATGTTATTCAATTTTGGTCAACCACCACCCAAATTAGCTCACTTGAGCCAATCACAATTTCATTTCCAATGGCCTACACACATAATTATGTTTTATATAATTATGGCTTCTTGTTAAGACATTAACATTTATGCATTAACCTATTAATTTCCACACAACACAAGTCATTCAATTCAAACAATTTCCTTGCACACCACACATGGGCGTTTTGGTCCAAATCGCCTGGCAGGGACTATTTTTAACAGTCCCTAACAATTTAATGGGTTGTCGGTAGGCGACCGCTCTGTCATCCACATTATTGGTTTTTTTTTGAAAGCAGAGTATTAATGGCCATTTCCGACCTCATACACACCAAAACATAATTTATTGTATAAATTATGAAACAATCACCCAAAACAGTCCCTAAAATAGTTCAAACGGGTTCAACATTTCCCAACAATTCGGTCCAAAGTTTTAGGACCGACCAAACGGCCACTCACGGCCTTAAATCAACTCAACCATTAACAAAACACTTAAACAAGGTTTAAAGCAAGTAGGGTAAAACCCCTACCTCACGGAGTTTGTCGAAACTCCAAGAAACCGGTGCTCACGTGTTGCCCTCGCCTCGTAGAACAACTTTCCTTCTTGGCTCGAAGAAATCCAACGGTCCGATCGGCTGTAAACCTAGAGAGTAGGTGCTCTCTCTCTCTCTAAAAAAATCACAAACCTAACTCACTGAATCTCATGTCTTCCCCTGCACATTTTGGCCTCTTCAAATGTAGGAGATGACCACTATTCCAAATTTTGTCTTTTTCCTCATTTACAATGTCCATAATTCCCTATGTGTCCCTTTTCTTGGATTTTTTTGACACTTGGCACTATCTCGGCCATCCATTTCCATCATCTCTCTAATCTTGTAACATGTGTCACAAGAGTACATGTAGTGGGTGACTTTGTCACATCACATGTCCCATAAACCCGTTCTGACACGAGCACGATTGCCTCGAAAAACATGGTAAACGTCACCAGATTACACGAAACCGACGTGTTAGCTAGATTTCCGCAGAAGAGCGATTCAGCGGTGAAGTCCGTTTCGTAATAGAATCTGCAAAAAAAGTGGATTTTTACCAAAATTACGATTTTACCCTTTTTCAGAAAATTGGAATTTTCTCGGGTCTTCTAAGCATGCTATTCCATCTTCTCGCAGTCCATTCAGTTAGGAATATAAAGCCATTATATACTGAGCGTATACCACATTCCTAAAAAGACACTTTACCAAATGGTCGAGGTTGTATCATATCTCATAATATCTACCATAATCCTCACCACCTCTATCATAATGAACCACTTTGATCTTCTTTCCTAATTGGAGCTCAACTTTTACTTGGAAAGCTTTGAAAGCCTCCAAAGAGTTAGACATTTCACAAATGAGCTCGAAAAAACCATAACGGGAATGATCATCAATGAATGTGATGAAATATTTGTGGCCACCCATAGCAAGAGGGGTGAATGGCTCATAAATATCTATACGAACAACCCCAAGCAACTCGGTGCATCTTTCAACCTTGGCATTCCTAATCTTAGCAATAAGTTTACCCTTGATGCAATCTACAAATGTATCAAAATTTGAGAGATCAAGATCCGATAGGATCTCATCCTTAATTAATCTCTCCATTCCCTGTCTGGAAATATGACCCAGACGCTTATGTTAAAGAATATAAAACTTTTCATTCAATCACAAACGTTTGGTGCTACTAACAATATTAACAGTAAGAGAAACAAAAAGCAAACTATACGACTCTAATCTGTAAAGATTCTCACAAAGTATTTCATTGCCATTCAATAAAGAGTTTCAATATAAATTAAATTTTTCGGTTCAAAAAAGAAAACTATATCCAAGTCTATCCAAAAAAGGTATGGATATCAAATTCTCATAATGGAGGGTATGAACACCACATTATGCAATTCCAAAAAAATTTATGTACTAAGCTACAATTTAACAACTACCAAAAAATCAACTTGGACTCTAATGTCGACTCCCATGAACACGTACTGTTTTTGACTGGTTGGACTCCTTTTGCTTATCATTGCTTGCACAAAATTGGAAGCGTGAATAGTAGCACCACTATCTAACCACCAAATATCAAAAGGCACATCAAATTGGTTATTGATTCAAAACAAACATTTACCCGATGATTACCTTTCTTTCCCGAACGACCTTCAACTTCCTACACCGTCTTCTATGCTCCAAACTGCGGGCAATAGTTGCATTTTCCCTTAAAGCCTCTCATTCTCAAAGTATCGGAAGTGGAAGGCACATACTTGCCATTACCCTTGGCACCGGTATTCTATTTCGACAAAGCTTCTTCTCATTGGAAGAAGAAAATATTCTTCTTATGACCTTTACCGGCCTTAGTAGTCACCATAGAAATACTCCTGGATTTTCCCTTTTTCATATCCTCCTTCGCCTTAGCGAGGATGGTAGTCATCTCTTCAATGGTACATTCATCTTTCTGAGCATTATAAATGAATCTAATACTATCAAACTGCAAAGGCAAAGTCCCCATGATCAGCCAAACAACATAACTTGAGTCAAACTTTATACCAGTGGTCTTAATCTTGTTGTAGCAAGCTAATATCTTATCAATGTGCTACCCCAATTGTCCCATCATAAAAAGTGGAGTGAAGAGTGTTCAGAAGCTCATTTTTCTCATTCTTTGAGAACTTCATGTATTTCTTGCCAATGACATCCAAAAACTCTTTTGCATTCTCAGTCTTATGAATGTTTCATAAATAGAGTTCTCTATATATTCCTCCTACGATCATCAAACAACAATCGTTATAATACTCATCCTCATAGGATTTTTCTTCTAGAGAGAACTATCAATCGTGCTTGGGAGGAAGCCTCTCAACTTTCAAAGCCAAGTCTTCATTTCATAATCACAATTCATCATGATAGACGAACCCATTACTTGTAATTAGCCCCATTAAGTTTTACAATGACAAATAACTAAGGAAAGCTCAAAGTTTAATAATAAACAAGAAAGCAATGTGAAAAATACATGTAAAATAAAGGCATGCAAATTGCTCCATCCTTAGTTTACTAAATTGACCCACAAATGGCCACCAAACGCTAAAGCCTATAAAATACAAAAGACTCATACAAAATAAGAACAATTTACTAGTCATCATAAACTAAAACACACAATTTCTCACCGATAAGGTAAAAATTGTGCGGTTCACACACTCCAGGAAATATCTCTCTTACCAATCAAGCATCCTGTACCAAATAATCAAAGTCAACAATAAGACAACTTCACTATCCATATGGATCTTAGTAAAATTGATGCGTCAAATGGGAGAAATTATAATTGCAATATCAATTTAAAAAAAATATCTGACATGCTCAAACTCATAAGAGAAAAGTTCTTAAGCATCAATATTTCTCAATTTTCACCCAAGTGCAATGAATAATCACAAATATCACTAACATAAATTGTTAAAGCAATATATAAAAACTAGTGAAAATATTACAAAATTGGGGAAAAGGAAAACATGAAATTAATAACAATCAAAATCAGAGAAAAATATGAAAAATACCCATCGATTATGAACAATATTATGGATGTCCATAAACTCTCCATTAATCTCGATATTAATAGGTACATTGAATATACATTTGTGACGCCCCAAAACCGGGGGTCCGTTGACTACCCGTCAACCTGAGTAAAAATGCCTCTTGGGCTCATAAATCAATACTCATCAAAACAAATATCACAACTATTCTCCAATTATCTCCCAATAATCCAATAGTTGATTACACTTTTATGCAAACATATATTACAATCTATGGTGTCACGTGTTATGTCAAAAAACCATAAAAAGCCCGCAAAGCGGCTTCTTCGTCGATAAGTAGGTTGTCTTCTCGCTCCTATACGAAAAATATAATCCCTCGGCGGGGTGAGCTAATGCTCGATGGTGGAATCACCACAAATGTGTGGCGCCCCTGAGCGGGGTGTCCGGGTTGACTCTACCGTCGGCCGCGAATCCCTACGTGTCTCGTGTGGCGGGAGCGCGATACATGTGCAACAATGGCCGCGGGCTATCCTGCTTTCATGAATACGCATTTATACAAAAATGATTTGTCTGGTGTATTTAGTACAATTTATACAAAAGCGGGTCTCTTGCCCGAGAATTTTACAAAATCTGAAAATACAAGATAAGGCCGTGCGCGTTTGCCTTTCTAAAGTAGAGCGTTACATCCCCCAGCGTGTCTTCGGTACAAAAAATAGTCCCACGGCGGGGCAGGCAAAACCCGATGAGTGGAATTTCCCTCGCAGGTTACTCGCTAGGAGTGCGATGCAATGGCGCACACATTCGTTACATGCTAATATATCACTCATGCATATATTAACAAGAATTAAATCCATCTGTCGTATTTATTAGTTATAACAATAGTAACTTAGCTCTCATGAAATTTAAGGCATAAACCGGCAGTTCATCTTGGAACCACCCACATCCTGAAACATGTTATCTTCTCATGGAAATAACACAAAAATCACACAATCACCTGAGAAGCGATCCCAGGGGGCCAATTGAAACCATTCTAGGGATTTCTTAACTTTCGGTCAGCTTTTGGAGGCAGTGCAAACCATCGAGGCCTCGACAAATCTGGCATCCGAATTTACAAGACGCAGGCAAAAAAGTAAAGCGAGTAGGAGAAAAACCCTACCTTTATGGAGTTTTGTCGGCTTCACACGATAAATTTTCATGCGTGACCTCGACGTGTAGACCCGACTTACTCACCTGCGTGGCGAGCGGCCGGATCGATCGTCGTAGATCTTAGAAGAAATCGGACTTTCTCTCTACAAAAACCAAACGAAAATGGCTCTTGGATATTTTTGCTTTCTTCTCCCCCACGATTTCTTTTTTATTTTCTTATTTCGTTTAAAATTTCTTCTTTTCTTATAATTTATAACTTTCTCATTTCTCTCAATTCACGTTTCGTTTCTCTTTGCCTTTCTCTCCGCACCCCGGAGGGTGTGCAGTATGGAGTCGGCGTATTCCTCCTCCACCTCAGCCCGAATGGTGGCTCGCCTTTTCCCTCTTTTTATTTATTTATGGTCATGCTGTGACGTGCATTCTGCATATTTCGATGTGAGCCGTGGGATCCTTTTCCACACGTGAACCATTGCTTGAGCCACTACTTTTGATGCCAAGTCTTCGCACTTGTGAGGTGCCATGTGGCGTCTCTTTATCTGCCATGTGTCATCAGACACCAGCGTATAAAGCGTGAAATCCCGACTACCTCGGAATCAGCGAAGTCGACGTGGTATCTAGATTTAGCGAGCGATTCAACGGTGAAGTCAGTTTAGATCATCCAGAGATCTAGAAAAAATTGGGATTTTGGCAAAGTACATTTATCCTTCTTGGCGGAAATGCGGATTTTAAAGTCTGCATTCTTCCTTAAAGAATTTAGTCGAAATTCCATGCATGCTACGCATCGACCACGTGCATACGTAACCTACACAACCCAGCAGTGTGTAGCGATATTTCTCAAGGCGCGTCGATATCATGGACCCGGTCGACTAATCCTTTGTCATGAATGGCGTCCATATGAGTCCTTGCGGTTCACGACACGAATGAAATTTCCATTGGGTAGCATCGAATCTCGAGTCACTCTCGACTCCTATCACTCGACTCTAAGCCTACGTGATAACCACATCCGTATGTCCTCATCCTCGAGTCTCTCGATACATCACTGACTCTAAGTGGGTGATAAATGTCAGAATATGTCCTCATCTCGAGTCTCTCCGGAGGCTCATCCACTCGACTCTAAGTGCGGGTGATAACCATTTCCAAACAAAAGTATTTGTTTTTAAGCGTGGGCAACCCTCGGAGTATAAATAATGGAATACTCGATAATCTATCTTGTGGACAAACCTCGGAGTGTATATCAATTGGGCATACTTTCGACCGATTGATATTATATATGAACGACCCTCGATGTATATCAATTGGGCATACTCGACGATTGATATTATATGTGGACAATCCTCCGATGTATATCCAATTGGGCATACTCAGACGATTGATATTATATATGAATGACCCTCAGTGTATATCAATTGGGCATATGCTGACGATTGATATTATATGTGGGCGATCCTCAGATGTATATCAATTGGCATCTTTCAGAAGCGATTGATATTATATGAATGATCATCAGGCGTATTGTAATTGAGACACCTTTCAGATAAATATGTTGTGGTGACCGCGAGCTGATTCTGCCGAAACCCCACCATGCACTCATCTAATGTTACAGGGTTGCCTGTGCATATAATTGCAATGAGCTATTTCCATTTTCTTAACCAGATGCGACTCATTTTAGATGTCGATCTTATTAATCGGCTTGTAATCTGACACCTACGGTGTTGATACCTAACGATGTACTGCGACACACCATCAAACACTAAACACGATTAATAGATCTCAACTATGCACTCCACACCCGTGTTATCGATGTTTTGTAGATGTATAAAGCGTTGCGCCATATTGTGGCACGATCGGGGTCCACCATAGCGAAATCTTAGAGATAGCTCCTCGTAATCTCGACCTGCTCCGAGTCGACTCTTCACCACATCCTAGGGAAGAACATCTATACTTGGCTTCTCTAAAGGCCTTAACCTCCTAAGCCCCGAATCCCGATGTCGTGTCGGGTATGACAGCCGTACAGGTCTGATGCCGACAACTTTGATGGTTGTCGACTCATCCATCCGGCCGTCCAACAACCAATAGTGTACCACCTTAAGTCCACCCACCTTCGGCTGCGCAACTCGCACGTCTGTCCACGACTTGACCCACACTCTGCCCCTGCGGCTTTTATCGTCTTTGCCCGAAGGTGCTCGTATAACACCTCAGCGGCTGGTTCTGACCGTGCCCAGGGTGTGGAGGAGCAGCTATGCGCTCGTGTTCCTCTGATAGCGGGGCTGGCGTCCCCGAAATCACAGGATCCACGCCTGCAGGGACAATCCCGTCTCACATGTCAGAGTGCGTAGGCGATAACATATCACACGCGCCCGGCCACATTGTAGCCCGATCACGGCCACAGTGCTGAAACTTCGGCGTGAAGCGATCTTGCCTCTTCGGCAGAACTGAAGAATCTTTGGTCCTCCCTCTTACTACCAACACCCGCATCTCGAGTGTTCCGAGCATCCTCGATCTCATGGTGGGGGCGTCGACCATGGGAGTCCGCCATCCCGTGGCGAAGTCTCTGATCACGCCCGAATGGACAACTTGACCCATTCTCGAATTTCCCAACCCGCCCGGCGTATGCGTATTGCGTAATCATCCAGTGAATCGGTGCTTTCTGTGAATCGGCCCACGTAGTCCATCCACCGATCCTTCGCCCCTGCTTTAGCTCTAGGAACTCCTGAGCCTTCGCATGCCTCGCAATCTCTGGAAAGTACTTACCCGTGAGCGGCTCACGAAACTACGCCCGTGTCACCAACCTCTGAAGTCTCTGGGAGTCTGCCCGTCTCCACCGTACCCAGGGCCTCGCCCTCCCAGGCTGGAATCTGACTAACTGGATCTGGTCGTATCGGAGGTGATCTCCATAGCCTCCAATATGTTCTCAATTTGCATAAACCAATGGTCAGCTACCAAGTAGGATCTCCTCCCCTATTGAGCGTCGGAGGATGGTGCTCTAAACCCCACACAGGTTACTAGGACCTCCACATTTACACCTCTGTTGTCTGTACGATGCCGACGGCCTGCCTAAGCCTCGGCAAAGGCATGCGATCAAATACAGGCGGTAGTGAATGTCGGTGGTGTCGACCGGTGCCACTGTGGGCGTCCTCACGTCCTCGTCCTCTCTTAGCCATCTGGCGAGAGTCGATGGCAAATTAAATTTTCAATGCGGAGTATCCACAAGGCTCGAGCCATGACCAGGGTACTATTCACATACCGGAAATTTTTTTTTTTTTCATACACCATGTCAAGGCAATTAATTTCAATAACGTGTCTCGAGGTGAAAATGCATTACTCGAGACACTATTCACCTAGAAAAAAAAAATTTTCCATACCTCGTTGATGCGTATACTAATTTCCATATAAATATTTTATATATTAAATCATACACAATAAAATTTTTAAAAATTTTGTACTCTTTTTTTTTTTTTTTTTTTTTTTTTTTGAAATCCCTGTGAACAGTGTCCATGAACAGTGTCCATGAACAGTGATCAAGCGATGCTTGTAAACGATTACCTTGAACAACCAAAAGCCCAGGTTGGGTGCACGGTCGCTACCGAGGCCATGTCGCCCGTACTTCTTGTGCGCGATGCAGTCGTGAAACGTTCTTGTACTGCGGCCCGGCGGAGTCGCGCGCATGTCGCGCGCCACGGCCGGCGCTGTCTTGGCTGACGTCTTGTGGTCGCGCGCATAGCGCCAGATCGTGGCGCGGTGACCTCCTCACGCGCCCAGTCAAGCGCCCGTAGCCGGCGTCGCCCGATGTCGGCGACATCCGCGACGAATCATCGCGACATCGCCGATTGTCGCCGACCGCGCCTCTCTGTCGGCCACCGAGCGGTCGCCGCAGCCGACATCGACCTGAATGTCGTGACATCCACGAATAACCCATGTCAGCGACATCGTCTTCATGTCATTGACCTCTGGGCGACCGACCTAGCATATTCGGCGACATCAAGTTCATGTCGCGACATGGAGTTCTGGGCGAGTCGCGGCGTGCGGTTCCATGTCGCGACCTCCTACACTGTGGCTCATGTCGCGACATCACCTCCATGTCGCGACGTCCCACACTGTCGCTCATGTCGCGACGTCAAAATGATGTCGCGACTTCCTGCATCTATCGCCCATGTCGCGACTTCACTTTGATGTCGCGACATCAAAACTTCTTGGCCACTTCCTCTTTGCCCGACTCGGCCGGTCGCGGCGATCCATCCTTCACGGTCCGCGACCTCGCGTCCAAGCACCCGGTCGTGACCTCATATCCATGTCGCGACCCCTGAAGCAGTCCTAACACGCAGCGATTTTTTTCATCCTCCAGTGACCTTCTTACGCTACTTTTGATGCGATAGCCTAACCAGTTTGCTATGCTAAACTTGAAAATTCAAGGTTGAATTTCAGCTCTTTTTCCATGTCTTGTGGAACAACCTTCCAGAATTTCCTGTTACCCATCTTGCTATTCAGCGGAACAACGCCCTCTTTTTTTTTTTCCTAATCCTCGGTAGCCTTCCACCTTCTCCCCAGGCCCTTCCAGCCCTTACAAAACCTGCTACCACTTGATGATGCAGTAGCAAAAAAAAAAAACGTCTGCTACTAAGATACAGTAGCTAAAACTCTCCAAATCACCTAAAAATTATATAAAATTTTAATTTATATAATTTCCATTTTCAGGAGTTTAATTAAAACACTTATTCTTGTGCAAAAACTGGAATAATTTTCGAATTCCACAAAACCCATTATGTTCAAAAAGCCCGAACCTTGTCCTCGTTCATTTCTTGTTTGCCACGGACCGTTACGCTTGCCAAATCCTGGAACATCTAAGGTTGTGTTTTCTCGGCTCTAATGTTCAACAATTTCCCCATGCTAATCCTGACATCTGAATTCACACAATTCATAACAAACATGTTATACACCATCACACATCACATTAGTGCAAAATGTACAGCGATGTATATGATCATCGGAGTGCCCACAAAGTCATTATATTGCTATGCACACCAGCTTTCTACACCAGAGCTCCCAGTGTAGTTTACCTTTGCTCGATACCATCGTGACGCCCCCAGGCAGGGTGTCCGTTGACTACGCAGATCAACGTGGAAATCTACATGTCTGTGTCATGAGGAGACCTTGCGATACATGTCTGCTTGATGGCCGCGGGCCTACACATCCTGCTCATAAGAATGCACATTTTATCTGAAGTTTATTACAATTGTATTTAATTACAATTTATCTGGCTTGGGTCTCTTTTGCCCGAATTTTACAAAATACGAAAATCTGAAGATAAGGCCATCTTGGCGGGTTTCTTCACCTCTAGGCCTAGGGGCGTTCTATCTCCCCAGCGTGTCTTGATTGCCTAAAAAAAAATAGTCACGGCAGGTGAGCAAAGCCGGTAGTGGAATTTCCCTACTTGGGTTGCCTCACTTTGCAAGTACGTCTGATGGCACACACATTCAACGCATGCTAATATATCACTCATGCATATATTACCAAAATTAAATCCATACATCATGTTATTCGGTTTATAATAATAACATAAACTTAGCTCTCATGAAATTTAAGGCATAAACCCGGCTTGATTCATCTTGGAACCACCCACACATCACTGAAACATGTTATCTTCTCATGGAAATAACACGAAATCACATAATCACACAAGCAGGTCAGGGCCGTCCAAACCATTCTAGGGATTTCTTAACTCGGTCAGCTTTTGGAAGCCAAAACCCACAGCCATCGAGGCCCACCAGCAAATCCCCATCATTACAAAGGCCCTTAGGCAAGTAAAAGCGAGTAGGAAAAACCCTACCTTTATGGAGTTTGTAAACTCTAATCTGGTACTCCTGCGTGGCCATAAACGTGTAAATAAAGCTTTGCCTCTTCTTATTTGTAGAAGCGTGAAATGACGAGTCACGTCGTCGTAGATCTTAGAAATTGGGCTTTCTCTGGAAATAAAACGAAAATGGCTTCTTTGGATATTTTTGCTTTTCTTCTCCCCCACGATTTCTTTTTCCTTTTCTTATTTCATTCCCATTTGCTTTTCTTTCTTTTCTCATTTCTCTTTCTCATTTCTCTCAAATTTCTCCCCCATTTAATTTATAACATTTCTATAAAGCTTTTTGGAGAATTATTGAAGTATGGAGTCGACATGAGGAAATTTCCTCCTCACCTTCCTCGAAGACGAATGAGTGGCTCACCTTTTCCCTCTTTTTATTTTGTTTCATAATTCCTTCTTTATGACATCATTACCCACATGGCTGATGAGCCATGGGATCCCTTCCCACACATGGCTCGTGTGAGCCACTGCTTTGATGCCAAGTGTCACACACTTGTGGTGCCGTATGGCATCCTCTTATCTCTTGCCATGTCATCAGGCCTCGCATCTCAGCGTGAAATCCCCAACTACCTCGAAATCGAAGCGAAATTCGGCGTGGTATCTAGATTTGTGAGGCGATTCAACGGTGAAGTCAGTTTAGGTCATCAGAGATCTAGAAAATTACTAGTTTTGGCCAGAAGTACCATTTGTCCTTCCTTAGGAAATGCGGATTTTAAGTGCTAAAAATGGGTTACTCTCCACTAAATACTGTCTGATACTCGATTTAAACACACACTTTCAGTAAATACGTGATCTATGAATGTCTACATGATCACCCGTGTCACGAGTCCTCACCTGACTCACTCACACTTGCCTAAGCCGTATGAGAAAATAATCATTTTGAAACAAAACATGTTGTTCTTGAAAATATACTAAACGTGTCGGTAAAAATATGGGACTACCCTCGGCGGGTGGTTGGTGAGCTTTCCAAAAGCTTGATCATGGTCTTCATCAAAATGATCTGTTGGTCAAATCTCTGGCCGATTCTCAGGAGAAAATCATCACCGTAAATTCCTTTACCGCAACCATGTTCGTTTTCGGAAAATTCATGTCATGCCTTAACATCTAATCTCTAGATTTATCGGTGCATATGAAAATGCATTATGTCATTTCCAAAACCATCATCTGATATATATACCAATATAATTATCTGACATTCTGAATTAAATTCACACCACGTAGCAATTCAACACATCAATCATCACCCTGATTTAGCTCACTTGAGCAAATCATAATCTCATCTCGATGGCTTACAAACCGCGATTTAATTCCATATAATTGTGTCGTATTTGATGCGCATTAAATCATGTCTTAACTTTATCCCCATTTCCACACTTACCAAGCCATTCGAATCACTTGATTCAATGCCCGAAACACATGGACATTTATAATCCATTTCATCTATTGGGACTATTTTTAAAGTCTAGAAAACGAACATGTGGGGCGTCGCGGGCAGCCCACTCCTCTCATCGGTTCCTCTTGGTGGAAAGCAATTCCTTCTATTCCAGGTCTCCTACTCACGAAAACATAATTTATTATATAACTTATGATCTGAATAGCCATCAGTCCCTAAACTGATCGGTGACAAAAAATATCCCCAAAAATTCCCACACTTTGGTTCCAATATTTGGAACCCATCAGAACATTTCAGGCTCGATCAACTCGAGCATACTTAAAGCGCTTAAATGAAGTGTAAAACAAGTAGGATGGAAACCTACCTTTATGGGTGTGTCAAAACTCCCAGCCGGTGCCTACGCGTTGTCCTCTCCGAGTAGAACAACTCTCCTTCTTGTCGCGAAGAGGAATCGACGGATCGGATCTCCTGAGCCTAGAGAGAAGGAGGACACTCTCTGCAAAAATGGGAAGAAACAAACTTCTGTGCAAGGCTCCCTTCTCCCTCGCGTTTGTTTTTTTGCTGCTTTTGCTTTCTTATTTCTTTATCTCATTTCTTTTTCCCATCATTTCTTCTTCTCATTTCTCTTTCTTTTTCTCCCCATTTTCTCCTCTTTCTTTGCCTTTCTCTCCTCCTTTTTGAATCATTATAAGTATATGAGGCAAAATAAGAAATTTCCTCCTCCTTCGCCAGCCAAAATGAGTGGCTTTATTTTTATCTTTTTCTTTTATTTATTAACCTGGCATGACATCCATTGCACTCAAAGAAATTATTATTTCGTTGTAGTATGGGATTCCCAATACACATGGCTAATTGAGCCATTCCTTTTATGCCAAGTGTCATTCTCTTGAGGAGTGCCCGTGTGGCATCCTCCAACCACCATGTGTCACCTGCCTGGGCACTCGCATCTCGAAAAGCGTGAAATCCCGACCACCTCGGAATCCAACCAAATTCGACATGGTTGCTAAATTTCGTGAGACGATTTCAGCGGAGGAAGTCGCGTTTAAATCATCAGAGATACAGAAAAATTTCGGTTTACTACCAAAAATTACAATTTTACCCTTTTTGATAAAGTTGAATTTTCTCGGGGTTTCATAACATTGATGTATATAGGTTACGAATGTGTAGGTTACGGATGTGTAGGTTACGTATTTATATACACATTAATGTATTCATGTATTAAACCCTATAAATAGGGAGCCTTTGTATGAGTCCCTGCAATACACATGAAGGAATAAATCTCTCCTTGTTTCTTAATATCTCTCATTTCTCTTATTAACTACATTTTATAACTTTACCATCTACCTTTTCTTTTCTTTTTTTAAATAATAATTAAAAAATGGAACTAAAGGTGAATGAATGGGTGAACCTTGTGCTTCTCCTATCGCCATTTTTGAATAAAATAGTCGTTCCATAGTTCTCGTTATTTAATAATTGAAGAATTGACCAGAGAAAAAATGACCATAAATTAAAGAAGAATGAATCGTTTCAAGTGTCCTTATCCACATCCATTTAATTAAAAGAGAAAAAGGAAAAAATAATCCACATCTACTTAACAATTATGAAGAGATAATGCTTTAAGTGGATTACAATTAACAGATAATTTTTTTAAAAAAAATTCTTGTTGAAAAACTGACATCCCTTTGGTTCTCGGGAATCGAGATTGTCATTCATGTCAATGAAGAAAAAAACGTCTTTTTTGTTTGTTCTTCTCGTGAATCGTGAAAATGAGACCCTTTCTGTTTGTTCTTTTTAATCGTGAAAAAAAAAACATCCCTTTTTTTTTTTCGTTGTTCTTTTAAATCGTGATTGCCATTGATGTCGATCAAATAAACAAATTTTTTTTTTTCAAGATTGATCTTCTGAAAAATTAACTATGAACATATTCTCATGGTTTCGAAATTAGTAATGGAAACGAACAAAATCTAGAAAACACAGGTAAAACCGATTTGGCTTGACTTTAATGTCAGTAAAAGATGGCTACGTCTGATTGTTATATTATTTGTAAAAAAATGAAAGCATTTACTGTACCTAAAAACAATTGATCAATAATCAAAAAACTCAACAAATGCATCACAAAATAATAATTTTTTTGAACAAATAAGCATATCAATTCATAGTATGCAAAAAACATACCTTGCATGGATCCGGAATTATTGGTTGTCATTTGTCTCCCAAATCTGCAAGGAATGAGATCAAAGAAAATTTATGGTTGAAAATGACTATTTCTTTCATCCCTAAGCGTGTTCTACAAAAAACCTTAAAATTCCTAAGGGAACACATTGCGCATATATATAAGAGAGAGAGCCTGAGGAAACAATTGGACTTTGGTCCAATTGACTTACCAAAGTAAGGGAGAACATAGAACCATGAACCCATAACTAATTAATATTAAATCATCTTATAAATGACTCATAATTAACATGTACAATTACACAATTAGAATTATAGCATGATTATACTTAGTCCAAAATTAATAAATTAATCCAACATTTTAAAATTTTAAAATTACTTTTTTTGAAGAAATTTTTAGAATTTTAAAATGACTTGATAAATAAACAAAAATCTTTTTCAAAGTAATAACTATTAAAGAAATGTCTATCATGTCTAGTTTATGTAGTAGAGCATTCGACGTTTCAAGAAGGTAGCATAGGGAGGGAGGGATCAGAGTTCGGTCACAGTGAAAAAAGTTTATTACGTTGTAGCCCAAAGTGTTTAAGCATAAAAAAAATAAGTAAGGACATATAAAAAACAATAAATTAACAACGATTCATCTTTTATATGATTTAATAAAAAAGCTTTCTCACCAATAAAAACATGTTGGAAAAAAAAAACTGCATAGGGAGATATATTTCAGAGATGAAAACAATCATCAAAAGATCTTTTATGTCAAATCATTAAATGTTCAACAAGAGTGGAAGTGTACCTAAATCCATAATGAATATGATGAAAAGAATTTAATCCTTGATCTTCAAGTCTTGTAAGTAGAACTCAAGTGATCGGTTTCTTATCTTCCAAATCTTATATGCACAACTTCTATGATTCCTTTAGAGTCTCTTCTCTCTAATCATGGGATGTTAAAAAGAAAACTTATGCGTATGACTTAGGACCACAACCTATTTATAAAAGATTTATGATGAATATGAAAAGTCATGATATATCTCCTTAAATAGATTATACCTCCCTTTAAAAAGATTCATGGTACATACCCCTTCATGAAGATCCATGACTTTTCATTTCTTATTTCTAATTTAGTCAATTATAAAATAAAAAATATAGGCTTTTAGTATTTATACATTTCAAATTCATACCAAATATAATGTTTTTAACTCCATTAATTTAATCCTTGTAAAATTACTTCATTTTAATTAATTCCTTAGATAGCTCATAATGCATAATTAGTGATATATGTAGCTCACATTTTAACAAAATTTCAAACAAAACTAAGTAACCCCTAGCTTAGAATAAGGTGGTACAATCAACTAAGCTACACTAATTTTCAAGTTATTTACTTGACTTATATGTTTACGTAACATTGTATTTGCCTAACATTATGCCAATGTTAGTAAATAAAAGTAACAATTTAAAATATTGGTATTTATTTATATATTTATTAAATTATTAATTATTATAGGTAAATTGTTGTAAATGAAGGGTCACTTTATGAAGAGTGAGTGACCATAATGAGAATCATCTAATTGGTGAATGAATGAAGGTACATGAACCTTCGTTACTAAAAAGAACAAGTTCTTCTATCTCTTTCTCTTCTCTCGTTTCTCAATTCTCTCTTATTCTTTTTTTTCATTTGATACATAAGCAAAAAGAGAAGAATATATCTTATTTTAAGTTTACATATATATTATATTTTATAACACCTTATCAGCACGAGCTTGCTTTCAAGGTAATTTTCTAACTCTATCTTGAAATTATTTCAATTTTGCATATCTATAATTATATTTGGTTTGATTATAAACCAAAATCTATACTGTTATTTGTCAAGACCAATCATAATACATTATTATCAAAAGTTTGTCAACAAAGTCAAATATCACAAAACTTGAGTTTGTAGAACTTGACATTACCAAAAAGAATTATCTATTTTAGACCCCTGATGCTAAGACACATCTTGATGTAATGAATCTTGGGGCTGCCATTAAAGAAAAAAATCAAACATCCCCACAAGATCGTAGAAAAGCGCTGGTTTTCCTTCATCACCACCTCCATGAGGATTTAAAAAGTAAATATCTTATAGTAAAGGACCCTTTCATTCTATGGAATGAGTTGAAGGAGAGATATGACCACCAAAAAATTGTGATTCTTCCAAAAGCTAGATATGACTTAATGCACCTAAGGTTGCAAAATTTTAAAACAATGAGTAAATACAACTCCACATTATTTAAAATCAACTCTAAATTGAAGTTGTGCGAAAAGAAAGTCACAGAAGAAGACATGCTAGAAAAAACATTCATCGCATTTCATGCCTCGAATGTGCTCATGCAACTGTAATATCGAAAATGTAAGTTTACAAGATACTCTGAATTGTTATTATATCTTCTTGTTGTTGAACAAAATAATGAGCTTTTGATGAGAAATCACCAGACTGGTCCAATTAGATCTAAATCATTCCCTGAAGTGAATGTAATATTGTCTCAAACCCATGAACGTGGTTACGATCGTGACAAGAATTTCTATTGTGAAATCGACAATAAAAGTTTGTTTCGCACTTCTCTAATGAACACTTGAGTGGGCACAAAATCGGAGGTAAATAAATGTACGAGTCCTCATTCTAGATTAGTTTTATTATAGTCAACTTTTTATTAATCTTTGTTAAATTCGTCTACCCAATGAGTACAAACTCATTGTTGTGGAATAGAAACAATCACCTATTATTCAAGTAACTCCTATTGAAAATAATTTATTAATCTTTGTTAACTTACATTCTCACATTTAATTTCATTACTTTCTTGATATAGAGAGCATCATCAAGAATCATATTTCCATCCTTCATTATTATAGTCCTTTTATTCTAGATTAGTTTATTTGATGAAGCTAAAGGAAATGACTGGCTAATGCGTATCATCCAAAATACTAAGCCTTAATCACCTAGAAACTCTGGTCAAAGAAAAACTAAACAAGAGGTCACTATGACTATTATAGTACTATGAATATCATCCTTAATAACAATATTGTTTGTCCCTAAACATTCAGATCAATAAGTGCTTCAAAATTCATCTGATTAATAGAAAAAGATATATGTCACTAACAGATTAGGAATTCCAAAATTCCATTTGATCTTTTAGCCATAGCCTCCAACTTTGTTTCTCATGTTTTCTTACCCTCCAACTTTCTTTATGACCTTCTATGATCATCTCCTGCTATGAACAGTAGTATTTTTTTCCTACTCTATTTGTATATTTTTATTTAAGCTCTCATCATGTTTCACAACTCTCAGATGTCTTTTTAAGCATATTTAACAATTTATCTAACACGTTTAAAATCAACTCTTGCAACTTTCATCATTTTTGTTCTTTAAATTTTGAACTAAATCTATATATATATATATATATATATATGTTTAGCCTATGATTAGGGTCTTAATGAATAATTCAAGTTCAATGAGGTATGATTAACTTTTATATTATATAATTCATTCACTATATATGTCTGTTAGAGCATAAATTATGAAACCATCCAAATATCAAAGGAACAATTAAGGATTTAAACCATTATCACTTTCATTAAGGCCATATAGCTTATTCCCCATCAAACTCAAAATCATTATAATCACCTAAGTAAGCTTTTTTTGTGGTATTTAAATTAAAAGCAATGTACCTTTCCCCATCATAATTAAAGCATGCTACTTGATTTGACTCAAATGAACTTTCTTTTGGTGCTTTTATTCTTGAAGACGTTTTCTTTTACTTTATTTGAATCGTCTTTATTGTTTGTCTCTATAGTAAGACTTTTAGTATCTAATATTACCCAAACATGTATTTTGAAACATTAAAAATAAAAAATAAAAATCATGTTGAAAACCTTTATGCAAGAGCCCATGACTAAATGGGCCACGAGGGATATTTAAGCTCTATGTCAACATTTGAGTCCATTAAGATTAGTTTGAACATTTCATTGCCCTACACTTCTCTGCCATGTTCACTAAGAGTTTTTTTTTTTTTTTTTTTAATAACTATGAGTGTTTGAGCCTAGTTCTGTCTGGCCTTAACTAATCTCATAGAGTTCTAAAGTTAATAATCGAAAAAACCTCATATGATCCCAAGGGGACTCGAAATAACCCAAATAGCATTGATTTTGGGTCATAGTCAACAAATAAGATGGGATTGCCAATTCCTCTAAATTCAAGCCCATTAAGCTTCAATTATCTTATTAATATTTTAAACAAATCCATTTTGTAATCGATCCAAATCACCCCTATTTTTTGTATTTTTATAAAGAATTAAAGTAAAATTACACAACTTTTTAATGAAGAGGTCCACAACATTTGGTTCTGAGTTACTATTTTTTCATTTATTTCAAGCCTTTTTCCTTTTCTCCAATTTCTTATTAAGAGACTCAGCCTTTTTAAGAGTCGTTAGTTTGCTTCGCACTAGAGTAAAAGTAGGAAAAAAATTCTATCCACACATCATTTTATATTATGTTTTATTGAAACTTTTTATTTTGCTTTTTCTAAGTTCATTTCTTCCTAAATTTAGTGCTCTTTTCTTATCTAGTATTAATGTCCATTCTAATCTTCTATTTATAAGAGATTCAATTTTTTTTACTTCTTTTTTTTTTTCTTTTTTAAATCAAAGAAAATATTTCAAAATAAAATTATATTTTCTTAGTAATGGAATTTTCAGGAATAAAACCTATGGTGTCAAATTTCCAAATGAAATAAGATTTCCTTACCAATTCAAAGATTCTGAGGACGTTTAGAATATATTTTTGTGTTTAAATATTTAACATGCATTTGTGAACCTTTATACAAAAAATTTAGACTCTCCCTTAGCGTATGTGATAGTGGCGGACCCAGAAAATAATGTCAAGAAGGGCATAAAAAAATTCAGGGGGAGGCATTATAGCATTAGTTAAGGAACATACCTCCAAACTAGAGGTCATTGATTCAAACCCCATTAAAAACGGTTTTTTCTCAAATTTTCAAGGGGCAAATGCCCCCTAAGCCTAAAATAAATCCTTACTAAGTATGTCATATATAGAACTGATGAAATAAAAGGTCAAAGTTTGCATGTATTAACATCTCACATCCTCATACATTACTCATTATATATATATATATATATATATATATATATATATATATATATATATATATATATATATATATATATATATATATATAATATAGGAACACATTAAAGAAAAGAATATAACAATTAAATACATATGATTAAATATTATTTAGGGATATGATTAGGTGTAATAAATTATTTAACTATCAGAGCTAAAGTTTATATCAATAGTTGCTATGTATTTCCATGTTATATTATTTGTAAAAAAGCAGCATTCTTGAGTGCAAGCAATTGATCGATAATCAAAGATTCATAATCGCATTCTGAAATAATAGCTTTATTGAACAAATAAGCATATCAATTCGTAGTGCGTAAAAAATATACCTGGCATGGATCCGAAATTATTGATTGTCATTTATCTCTCAAATCTACAAGGAATGAGATCAAAGAAAATGTAGGGTTGAAGATGACTCTTTCCTTCTCCCCCAAGCGTGTTCTACAAAAAACCACTTAAAATTATAAGAGAATTTCCATTTACTTATATATATATATATATGAGCTTGCAAGCATGAGAGTAGATAAATCATGGACCCATAAACTGATTAATATCAAATCATCTCATAAATAACTTATATAATTAACATGCACAATTATACAATTAAATTGTAACATGATTATGTAGTAAAATTAATAAATTAATCTAATATTCTCCCACTTTGAGTCATAATCATGACTCACAGACCTCATAATAGATTTACGTAGCCATAACCAATCGCCTCTGATTAACACGTCGAGATGATGCATAAGCATGCATAATCCAGTTTTACTAATCAAAATCATAACTCAATGCTACCTCGAAGATATTTACAAAGTCATAATCAGTATATACAATTAATACGAGATGATGCATAAATTGTGGCGCCCAGCCAGGGGTCGGGTTGACTACCGTCGACCATACGGAATCTGGTGGAGGTTGGGTTACGGCCAGCTAGAAAAATCGAGCGGGTCACCATGCGGGGGTTTCTACCGATACAAAACATGTATACACGCATTTACATCCCTGACTTGATCCAGTAATTGCAATATAATCTCAACATGAGTAAAAATGCTCTTGCTCATAAACCAATACTCGCCAAAACATACCCGACTATTCTCCAATTATCTCCCGATAATTATAGTTGATTTACACTTTTATACAAACATATATTACGTCTACTAATTCTATCAGTATTATGTCCAAAAGTAATCAATGGCAGAAAGCTTCTTCAAAATGGATTGTCTTGAGCACTCATTATCTGCGAAAAATAAAGGGGGTCATGTGGTATTTAAAAATTTCGATGGAGAAACATCTACTAAGTGGGCTCTCACCACCTAGAGGTAGTGCTATGCTCGAAGTAAACACACACACCAGTAAATACATGATCCTACTTGAAAGATAATACGCATGTCATCCCATTATCACAGTCCTCGTATTCGCTCCACACTACTAAGCCATGTATGAGAAAAGTAATCATTTTGCAAAACTTTTGTTCTTGAAAATATACTCTGAAAATATTCGGTAAAAATATGGGACTACCCTCAGGAGTGGTGGTTGTTGAGCTAGAAGCAGTCATGGTCCTCATCCGAAATGATACGTTGGCCCATCTCTGACCAAATTCATAGAATATCATCCTTTAAAATTCCTTTCGCAACCATATCCGTTTTTACAAAGATACCTTGTCATGTGCACTCACCTAATTACAGCTCTTACGGTCTGCGTATGAGAAAATGCGTTATCTTAATTTTCAAAATCATTTACACAATATGTCGATATGCATATTTTCGATCAAGCTGATTACACACATGTAATTCCAACACATCGAAGCATCGCCCGATTGCTTCGATTGAGCAATTCATAATTTCATCTCAATGGCACATGCTCACCAATTATATTCATATAATTGAGCAAATCCACAATCTTGTTCAGTGGCTCTCCTTACCTGATTATATTCCATATAATTGTGACCTCATGTTAATCCTCATTAAGCATTAACCTATTGATTTCTACACCACACCAAATCAAGTCACTCATTTCATACAATTTCATACCAAAAACACATGGACAATTTATTGCATTTATCACAAACCAGGAATTGTTTTGATCCCAGCAGTAAGTGGGCTGTCCACGGGCAACCACACTTCCTACACACCGGTTCCTCTTGGTGAGCAGATTTATTCAATTTCAGGTCTCCTAATCACCCAGCATAATTTATTCAATAAATTATCACAAAAACCTCGGTCGAGTCCCAAAAGCAGTTTACGGAATTTGTCGGGCGAGCAGAATCTCTCCAAAAATTCCTGATTCGGTCACATGTTTGGGGCAGATCCCTACGACCCATTCCGACCTTTTTCCCATACAAAATACATGATTTAAAGCCAAAAATTCTGGAATTAAAGACACCCCAGGCAGCCTATTAATTTAAGGCGGTCACGGATGGTGGGAAAAATCCCGAAAATTCTAACAATTCGGTCCCATGTTTTGGGACCGATCCAAGCGACTCACGGCCTCGCGAACTAGCAAAGCATGGAAAACCTTAAAAATGGGAATAAAAAAGCGCAAGTAGGAGAAAATCACCTCTTGAGTTGTCAAAAACTTCCGTCAGGGTCCGCGATGTTGTCCT
This sequence comes from Tetrastigma voinierianum, assembly GCA_016808115.1. Lineage (NCBI taxonomy): Eukaryota > Viridiplantae > Streptophyta > Magnoliopsida > Vitales > Vitaceae > Tetrastigma > Tetrastigma voinierianum. The sequence continues at coordinate 91,136 of JAEQBH010003991.1, forward strand.
CGGCAGCGTAAACGACTTCCTTCTTTGCTCTGATCGATCGTAAACGATTGGATGCCGGGATCTTAGAGAGAAGCGCTCTCTCCCAAGAGCTCTCGAAAATCAGCCACTTTGGAACTCCATTTTTTTGTTCCTCACGTTTTGCTCTTAGTGTTTAAGTGGAGAAAGAAGACTATTGGCTATTTTGATAATACAGTTACTTAAAATCGATTTAATAATACCCATTATGTCCTCTTTCTCCAGTTTGATTTTATTATGCCGGTAGATCCATTTTCGTCGTTCCTGCTCATCTGCTTATGATGCGTGAGTACATGTTATATGTGAACTTTCGTCGCATCGAAAACCGATTCTGACACGACGAGTGATGCCCTCGAGAAAAGCGTCTCTTGAACTCATTGTCACAGAAAATTATGAAATTTCTGCGTGCTAACTAGATTTCGCGAGGAGCGATTCCAACGGTGCAATCCGTTTAGGTCATCACGAATCTAGAGAATTAATTACGGATTTTAAGCGTAATTACAATTTTTATGTGTAATCAAAATTACGATTTTAACCCTTATTCGAGAAATTGGAATTTCTCGGGTCTTACATTCTCCTCCTTAAAAGGAATTTCGTCGGGAATTCTACATATACCTACCCGACCATGTGCGTATATAACACCTAACTCCTTGCAGGGGCCAGGTGTTGGGTATGATGACCGACTAAGGTCCCGAGTGCGATAACTTAGATGGTTGTCATCATCCATGTCGAGCGACATCGACCAGCAACATGTACACCGCCTACAAGGTCCTGCGGCTTCCGCTGCGCTGACTCACGACTGTCCACGACTTGACCCACACTCACGGCCTTGGCTATCGTCTTCTTGGGAGTGCTTGTATAGCACCGTGGCTAGTTCCTCGACCGTACTAGGGTGTGGAATGAGCTGTATACTCTCGTCTACTGACCCCTAGCGGGGTGCATTATTACGAGGTCTTGGGATCCACGTCTGCAGGGAAATCCCATCGCTCGTGCGCACGATCATTGCTAGTCTGGCCCAGCGTGAAGCGAAGTCTTACGCCTCGTCCGAACTAGGAGAAGCGGTCGCTCCCTCTTTGTTCTCTTGCGTCCCACGAGTGTTCCAAGTATCCTCGATCTCTCTCTCGTGGTCGGGGTTGTCCCTGACCATGGAGTCCATATCCGTGGCGAAATCCTACGATCACCTTAGAATGGACAAGCTGGCAGATCCATTCTGCATCTCTGTAATGCAGCGATAAGCTACTGTCTCGAAGATTGTGATTATTTTCTCGAACTTCGTCTGTCTCAACCTTCTCTGAGTCGATTGACACTCCTGATGTGACACCACGATGTCCCGAAAATCTCTCCTCGATGGCTAAAACTGTATTTCATTGAGCTTGGCGTGCAGTGATGGTCTCTTATTTGTAAACAATCCTCAGTGATTCTCATGCTCCACTCGGTAGGAGTAGATCGAGATACCGTCGCGACTAAATGGCCCGATCTAGATAAGGTTGGAACACCACATGCGCATGAGTCCGTAGTCCGTGGCGTGCGTCGTCAGGGCATCCGCAAATGCTTCAGTGCGTAGCAGCGTCTACTTATTTGTCTTAGGGATATACATCACTAACTCTCGGTGATGTTAACCGATTCGAAGGTCTATCTTGGAGTAGACTCGCTCCTCTCAGTGATCAAACAAATGGGCGTCGATCCTCGGTAATGGAGTAGATTAGCGATAAATAGCGCATTCGGTATGCGTGTGTCTGCGCGGTCGAAGGGTCTTGCCACTTTCTTCTTCGCAAAATAGACCGGCGGAGCACCCCGTGGTGAAGTGCTCGGTCTAATAAATGCTGTCCAATAGCTCCTGTAGCTAGCTAGACTACGAGTTCTATGACTTTCAGTAGATGCCATCTATGCGGAGTCATAGAGATGGGTGAAATACCAGGGTGTGGCTTCCCGACAGAAGTCACATCCCTTTGTGTGGAGGTAGTCGGGTGGCTCATGCGGAAAAACATCCCTCAAACTGGAAACTACTCGAGGTAGATCTAAAGTCTAGTCTCACCTGGAGTCCTCTGAGTGGGCTCGTGCTTGACCCAGCTGACTAATCACGATGCCCCGAACATTATGCGAAATGCAGGCGAAATATCGTACTTGTCCCCCTTTGAAATACCACGTAGATGCAGATCTGCGTGTGGGCGGTGGCTCTTACAACGCTCACCAATCGATGTTAAAACCACGTAAGGCTGTCGTGATACATTCTCGGGGATGACCTCGAGACTACGGCATGTCGTAATCGCCGAGGTCCATTATGGTGGAATCCCCAGGATCTCCAACTCGCAATCTCGACATATCATCCTATTCGCCCAATCCTTAGGAAGAGAGAGCTCACGTGCTCACGGCTCCTCTAAGGTCTCACAGAAGATCCTTGCCCATTTCCATATATTTGGGCCTCGTTACCTGGCCCCCAGGCAGCATTTAGCACAATCTTGGTCGTGTCGGTAATCTCAGAAGTAGCCTCTACAACACCTTCTCGTCTGCGTGAGCCGATGGTGTGGCAGTCGGATCTCACTCGCGTGGTCTTCGGAGGATGATACGTCTTAAACCTGCAGGTTACTAGGATCTTCTGTCTACTGTATCTTAGGCACGTGTATGGCATTCATTTGTAATCCTCTGACCTCGACGAGTCTGGCCCGATCGAACAACGGTGTGGTGCTGACGATTTTCGTGGACGCCGCCTGCGTCCTGCGCCCTGTAGCCATCTACTTATGTCGAATGTATGAGACTTATGGAAATTTTCATTTGGGTCAACTAGCAATGCACATGCAGTTACTAGTAGACTTGACAGCCATCAGATAGGCAGTTTCATTTCTAAAGTGGCGGTAACTTCGACCCTCAATTCATTTATTAGATGAAATTCTAATCTTCCATGTTCATTTCATTATCGAATCCTTAAGGTCGTAATCCATAACCTTAGTATTCACCATTTTCTATCACGCATTCACGCCATTCATATAATTTTCTCACGCCCAACTCTTTGCCTTGATCGTAATTTCAAAGCGGTAGTTAAATCCCGTCTGGTATCTCCCAGAGCATAGCGACCGAGACACTAATCATACACTTAACTCAGTGTATACGTAATCAATTTCGCGTTTAAAATATTGTTTTCGACAAAATTTTATTTTCAAAAATTTTATTTTTGAAAATTTTATTTTTCGAAAATTTTATCAAGTATTTGATTTTGTTGATTTTAATTTTTTTTTTGAAAAATTTCGAGATGAACAGTGTTTATGAACCGGGTTCACGAACAATGTCCAAAATCTGACTCAGGAAAAATACCGAGTCGAAACGAGCCAAAAATAAAGCAAGGCACCTGCGTACGGGGGCTCACAGCCCGCCAGAGGCCCAGCCGCGCCCCGCCGCCCCAGCCGCACGCCCACACAGCCTCGTCAGGCCGCCGTCGCGCCCCGGGCCGCGCCCCGCCCGCCCCGCCCTCGCCGCCGTCTGCCAAGGCGCGATGCGCCGCTACAAGGCTGCTTTCGCTGGCAGACGCTTCAAGGCTTTTGCAGCGGTTCGCCGCCAGTACGTTTAGCGCTTCGCTTACGCCTACCGCCAGACGCTTGGGCCACAGAAGGCTGGCCAAGGCTTATTACGTTTCGCCAGCTTACGCCAGGCTCGCTGCGTGTCTTCAGGCGCTTCTGCTCGCTGCCAAGGCTGTCGTTGAAGTATGTTGGCCGGGATGTAATACAAAGTCACGCAATTTCAATAATATTAATCCATTGTATCAAGGATACAAATTTTCTCACTAGTTTGCAGTGGAAACACAAGAATACAATACATCAGATTATAAACACAAACAACAAATTTCAGAATACAATCTAGCCTTCCAATTTCCTATCGCAATACAAAAATTTCATTAATACAAAATGGGCAAGAAATTTCATCAAAATTTTCTCGCTAAAAAATTCGCTTTTCATTATAATGATTTTTTTTCATTTATTTCCAAAATTGAAATCAATAAAATCACTAAAAATCATTTTATTTTATTTTTTCCATACTTTAATACCTCTCCAAACAAATTTATAAAAATTTATTCTTTTTCATTTTTCTTCTGCTTCTTTACTCATATAAAAACCTAGAAAATTATTTTCTTCACTTCATATCAAATAAATTATAGTTCTATTTTATTCAGCTTTTTCATCTAAATTTTTTATCCATTCAAATAAATCAGTAAAACAGTTTCATTCTTCTTCTGTCCTTCCATAATCATCAATGTATTTTTCTTCAATTTTCCAGTCCGAAAATGATTTGTTCATCATTATGCCAAATAACTGAGGTGGAACGATTTTTCATTTTCCGCAAGACATCATACATCAAAATATTTTTCCAAATATTTTTCTACATACATCTATGCAATCACTGCTAATACATACACCACACACATGAAACAAGTTGTGCACACTAAACACACACCATCAAATCACACGAAACACATCAAATTACTTACGGCACGTAGCGCCCTGTTTTTATCCCGCGATTTTCCAAAGAATCCATACCTAAACTCAATCGCCAAACCTGCCACACCTAGCATGCTCTTAATCGCCATGGCCTAAGCCCAAATTTTCTCGGGTCCCAGACCTTGATAAACTGAGAGCCCACACCACTCACCTAGTGCAGATGGATACCCAACCCAAGCCCCTAGGTATTCAGAGGGACTGGCGCTCCGACACTAAGCTTCATCAAAACCCCGGGTCCGTTTGACTACCCGTCATCCGCAATAGAAGGCGGAGGTCTGCCACTCCGACGCCACTTTGGAAACTGACGTAGCCCCACGCAGCTTCTACCCAGCCATGTTATGAGTACACCTGCATTTAATTGCCCCAAATAAATTTTAATAATTGTAAATATAATCTCAAATATTGAGTAAAATGCCTTTGGCCATAAACTAATAATGTGAGGAAAACAAATAACTATTCTCCAATTATCTCCCATAATTCCATAAATGATTTTATACTTTACAAACATATATTAACATCTACAAGTCTAATACATGTTATCTAAAAACCATCAAGCCACAAACCTATTTCTTCAAAATGGATCATTTCGAGCGCTCCATATAACTTAAAATAAAAGGGGGTCCTGACGACTGCACGTTTCTAAAGTTCAAGTATGGTAAATCTGCCTGGGGCGTGGGCCACTCACCACCCAAGTGCAAGTACATCTAAAGTAAACACACACCTGCCAAGTAAATACATGATCCCTACTTGAATGCCTACACATCCCCATGTCACGAGTCCTCACCAACACTCCACTGTCAAGCTCACGTGATGAGAAAATAATCATTTTCAAAAACAAACTTTTACCTTAAAATATACTACCGAAATATCTTGTAGTGATTGACTACCCCATAGCGACCAATGCACAGCTTTCGAAAAATGGGTCATGGTCCCATCCCAAATGATCTGTCAGCCCATCTCCCAACCCAATTCTCCCAACATCATCCTTAAAATTCTTTCAACTGATATCCTTTTACAGGTAATACTCAGCCACGCACTCACACACCAATTTTGAAGTACTCAGCAAGGAAACGCTGAGCTGGTTCTTCTCAAAAATTCATTTAGCACACGCGGTCAATATGTGCTATTTAATCAACTACAATATACACACCTAACACATCAAGATCACCCAATTTAGCCTTAATCTGGCAATCTGATAATTTATCTCCAATGGTTTATGCTCACAATTATATTCCAGGCAATCGGAGCAAATCACAATCTTATTCCAATGGTCGGTATGGATAAAATATCAGATTCAGATATAATTTGCGATCTCATGTTAACCTTCTCATTGCATTAACCTATCGATTTTCACACCAAACCAAATCGCTCACTCATTTCATTACAATTTACACAAAACACACTGGACACTCAAATTCCTTTACTTTATCGATGAAAACCCCGGACTGCTTTTTGGCAGCCCTAAAATCAGAGTAAGGGCTGTCCACGGCAGCCTCACACTTTCCACTCTGCCTTCAGAACCGTATTTCATTCAATTCCGGTCTCCTAATCAACAGCATAATTTATTCAATAAATATCACAAAACACTCTAATTCAGTTCCGTAACAGCTTCTGACTAAGCTACTATGTTCATAATCTAAAATTCCAATCTGTCTTATGTTTTGGGACCATCCATTTACTTATCTTTTCTTTTTCCATACAAATACATGATTTAAAGCCAAAATTGAATTAAAGATGACCAAACAGCCTGACTTCAAGGTCACTATGGTGGAAAACCTCTCAAGTGAATTCTAATAATTCGTCCCATGTTTTTTTGGGACCGATCAATGCCTCTCGTCATAAACTAATCGAAACATGGAAAAACCCTTGTGCCAGCACCAAACGCAGCTAGTGGTATAATCCATCCCTGAGTTGTCAAAACTCCCAAATCCAGAAGTCCATTGTTGTCTCGCCAAGGTGAGAACAAATTCTTCCTTCTGTCCATTTTCTCGATCACGACTGGTCGATCACCCAGATCTCAGGCACTCCCTCTCTCTAAAAAGCTCAAGCAAATCACCCACTGAACCCACTTCTTTGTTCACGTTTTGTTTTAGGCCAGAAGTGGAGGGCAATGACCATTATTATTTTGTCTTCAATACCAAAATCAATTTCTATAATACCCATTATGTCCCTTTCTCGATTCTCCGATTTTCAAGACTATCTTTACCACCCATTTTCATCATTTCACTCATACCACTTATAAGATATGATATATGTTATGGCTACAGATCGGAAATCACATTGATGTTAATCTGAATCCGTGATGCCCTCGAAAACGTGCAGATCCGAATTTACCTAAGAAAATTTTATGAATTTGATGTTAACTAGATTTCGGCGAGACATTCTAAGAATGCAACTGCTACCTAATATCCGAGATCAGAGAATTTAACACGGATTTTTTAATCAGAATTATACTTTAGAATCAAAATTACGATTTTGCCTTTATTCCAGAAATTGGAATTTCTGTCTTTCTAAGCAAATTATAATTAGGCTACTTATCAAGTTATTAGAAGTATTACAATGACAAAGTATTAATTCAAATGGAATGGAAACATCATCATCAGTTCCATCCAGTCAAAATGATACAAAATCACTGATAATGACAAACGCCAAATGTACATGTAATAAACGAAATGAAGGAGCTTCACAAAATATGAAAGCACAAACCCTAATTAAAAAACAAAGAGACTAGACTCCTAACAACTTCATACAAGTGACTTGTTCGAAACACACAATAGGTAAGCCTGTTTGTGTCTATGAATACGTTAGTCATAGGTGTGTAATTAACCTAAAATGAGACTTATAACTTTCTTCTTTACAAAATAGAAATCACGTACTTGGAAACAGAAATGCTCATATATCTTGGTTAGAGAGATGTTCTTAAAATTATCAAAACACCCTCAAATATCTAGAACAAAGCAAATGAACTCAAAAGTCATGTGTTCTACAACCATATTGCATAACAAGCCTCTATAACATGCCACTTGTGAGTTTTTACTCAAGGTAGTATGCTTATAAAGTGTCTCGCCTGAAAATTTCATACGAAACAACTCCTTCAATCATCGCAAAGATATAAACTTATGCTAACTTTTATCATCCACGCAACCCCTATAATCTGACCAAGTAAAACCAACCACTATAAGAGTGTCGGTATGTCGATATGTCAACATAAGATCCTTGGTACCCTTAAGATACCTCAAAACTTTCTTAGCCGCTTTCCAATGGCTTTGACTAAGATCACTAAAATCCTACCCAACACGCCGATAACAAGCAATATCAGGGCATGTGCATACTTAAGAGCGTGATAAGGTCATCATGAATCAATGGAATAAGAGACTCAAGCCATTTAATCTCTTTCATTATCATTATGAGGACAATTGCCTTCGTAGTAAATTTGTTGTCTTTATAATCGTGTCTTACCAAAATAACATGATTATATATGTTGAAATATTTTCATGCATTCAATATATGGTCATGGTCGAATATCAAAATGCCACTGTGGTTCATTGCGCATTATATGCTCATACATAAGATGCTTCCCCAAGATCCTTCATATCAAAATGGCTAAACAATAACTACACCCATATGGCAACTCTACCAAGATCCACACTTTATTCTGTGACATGGAAGTCATCACATCTTTCATTGCATCATTCCAAAAGTTGGATTGAGAACTGACATGGCTTCTTTGTAGGTAGTCGGATCCGATACATCACCCACATCGTACTCATGCTCCTGCAAGTAGACAATGTAGTCATCTGAAATTACGGGCCTACGCACCCTTTTTGACCTCCTCAAGGGTATGTCCATGACTACGTTCTAGGCTTTAAGGTCTACTTCCCACTGTTCCACATTTAGAGTGGCAACTAGATAACGGTCAACAACATAGAGATCAAGTGTACAAGTAATGTATTAGAATAAAACTTAATGGTTTTCTGAACACAATTTTCTCATTCCGAGGCTTAAACGCATCATCCTCAAACTAGATAATTCAATCTAACTCAATCACTTTGGTGGTATGTGACGAGCAATAAATTCTGGAGCCTCCTGATCCCACATAATAACCAATAAAAAACCTATTGATGGTCTTTGGATAAAGTTTCTTGGATTGCGGGTTGTACGCTCTCACTTCTGCTTTGCAACCCAAACATGGAAGTGACGAAGACTGAGTTTTTACGACTCATAATCATATGTAGTCTTCTGAATAAGACTTACTAGGCACTTGATTCAAAATATAAGTTACGGTTTTCAAAGTTTCATCCCACAAGAACTCGGGTAGTGAAGAATTAACAAGCATACATCGCACCATATCAAGAAGCTTGCGATTCCTCCTCTCCGCAATCCCATTCAATTATGGAATCTTATGCATTATATTTCAGCATCACGCTACATTCCTAAAGGTACTTCAGAATGGTCCGTAGTCAGGATTACATCTCATCATATCTACCAATACTCACCACATCTATCATAATGAACCACTTTGATCTTTCTTTCCTAATCGAGCTCAAATTTCATTTTGGAAACTTTTGAGCCTGTAATATTAGATCTTTCACAAACGAGCCTTATTAAAAACCATAACGGGAATGATAAATCACGAACATGATGAAATATTTGTGGCCACCCAGTAGGAGGGGTGAAATGGCCTTACAAATATTTAAAACAACAACCTGTTGTCTTGCATCCGTCAAACCCCCGGCATTCCTAATCTTGGCAATAAGTTTACCCTTGATGCAATCTACACATGTATCAAAATTTGACAGATCAAGATCCCACAGGATCTCATCCTTAATTAATCCCTCCATTCCCTGTCTAAAAATATGACCCAGACGCTTATGCTAAAGAATATAAAACTTTTCATTCAATCACAAACGTTTGGTGCTACTAACAATATTAAAAGTAAGAGAAACAAAAAGCAAATTATACGACTCTAATCTGTAAAGATTCTCACAAAGTATTTCATTGCCAATCAATAAAGAGTTTCAATATAAATTAACTTTTCTGGTTTAAAAAAGAAAACTATATCCAAGTCTATCCAAAATAGGTATAGATATCAAATTCTCGTAATGGAGGGTATGAACAGCACATTATGCAATTCCACAAAAAATTATGTACTAAGCTACAATTTAACAACTCCCAAAAAATCAACTTGGACTCTAATGCCCACTCCCATGATCAAGTACTACTTCTGACTAGTTGGACTCCTTTTGCTTATCATTGCCTGCACAAAATTGCAAGCGTGAATAGTAGCACCACTATCTAACCACCAAATATCAAAAGGCCCATCAATGACATTAGATTCAAAACAAACATTTACCCAATGATTACCTTTCTTTTCCTGAACGACCTTCAACTTCCTATAATATGTCTTCTTATGCCCAAACTTGTGGCAATAGTTGCATTTTCCCTTAAAGCCCTCATTCTTAGGGGCATTGGAAGTGAAGGCACATTCTCGCTTATTACCTCGCACCGGTATTCTATTTCGACAGCTTCTTCATTGGAAGTTGTAGTATAAGAATATTCCTCGACCCCTAACAAATTTCAGGTAGTTCACCATAAATACTTCCGATTTTCCTTCTTCATATCCTCTGGCTTCCGCCTTTGCGCTTGATAAGATAGGATTCATTTATAATGGCAAAGTCCCATGATCAGCCAAACAACATAACTTGAGTCAAACTTTATACCAATGGTCTTAAACTCACAGAGCAAGCTAATATCTTATCAATGCTACCCTTAATCGTCTCCATCATAGAAAGTGGAGTGAAAAGTGTTCAAAAGCTCATTTTTCTCATTCTTTGAGAACTTCATGTATTTCTTGCCAATGACATCCAAAAACTCTTTTGCATTCTCAGTCTTAGGAATGTTTCATAAATAGAGCTCTCTATATGGTTCTCCATAATCATCAAACAACAATTGTTATAATACTTTCAATCCTCATAGGATTTTTTCTTCTTTGTAGAACTATCAACTGTGGGTTTTGGAGGAGCTTCAACTTTCAAAGCCAAGTTCAGTTTCATAATCATCAAATTCATCATAAGAGATTTAATCCATTGCTTGTAATTAGTCCCATTAAGTTTTGCAATGACAAATAACTAAGGAAAGCTCAATGTTGAATAATAAACAAGAAAGCAATGTGAAAAATACATGAAAAATAAAGACATGCAAATTGCTCCATCTTTTAGCTTACTAAATGACCCACAAAAGTGGTCACCAAATGCTAGAGTCTATAAAATACAAAAAGACTCATACAAAAGTAAGAACACCCACTTAGCTCATCAGCAACCAACACGCTATATTTCACCGATAAGGTAGTAAAATTGTGCGATTCATGACACTTAGGGAAATATCTTCACCAAACAAAGCATCCTACCAAAGAATCAAAGTCAACGATAAAACAACTTCACTATCCATATGGATCTTAGTAAAATTGATGCATCAGACGGGAGAAATTACAATTACAATATCAATTTAAAAAAAAATCCGTCATGCTCAAACTCACGAGAGAAAAGTTCTTAAGCATCAATATTTCTCAATTTTCACCCAAGTGCAATGAATAATCACAAATATCACTAACATAAATTGTTAAAGCAATATATAAAAACTAGTGAAAATATTACGAAATTGGGGAAAAGGAAAACATGAAATTAATAATAATCAAAATCAGAGAAAAATATGAAAAATACCCATCTACCTTTTCTTTCCTTTTTGTAAATAATAATAAAAAAATGGAACTAAAGGTGAATGAGGTGAACTCAGGCTTCTCCTATCGCTATTTTTGAAGAATAATATTCCATAGTTCCCGTTATTTAATAATTGAAGAATTGACCAGAGAAAAAATGACCATAAATTAAAGAAGAATGAATTGTTTCAACTGTCCATATCCATGCACATCCATTTAATTAAAAGAGAAAAAGGAAAAAATAATCCACATCTACTTAACAATTATGAAGAGATAATGCTTTAAGTGGATTACAATTAACAAAGAATTTAAAAAAAAAAAATTCTTGTTGAAAAACTAACATCCCTTTGGTTCTCGAGAATTGAGATTGCCATTCACGTCAATGAAGAAAAAAACGTCTTTTTTGTTTGTTGCTCACCGTGAGAATGAGATCCGTTTGTTCTTTTATTCGTGTGGAAAAAACATCTTTTTTTTTCATTGTTTTCAATCAGTTGTCATTGATGTCGATCAAATAAATGTATATTTTTTTTTCTCAAGATTGATCTTCTAAAAAATCAAATATGAACATATTCTCATGGTTGCGAAATCAGTAATGGAAACGAACAAAATCTAGAAAACACAATAAAACAAATTTGACAGTTTTAATGTCAATAAAAGATGGCTCTGATACCAATTGTTATATTATTTGTAAAAAATGGCATTCTTGAGCCTAAAACAATTGATCAACAATCAAAAGACTCAACCAATGCATCACAAAATAATAATTTTTTTGAACAAATAAGCATATCAATTCATAATGTGCAGAAAACATACCTTACATGGATCCGAAATTATTGGTTGTCATTTGTCTACCAAATCTATAAGGAATGAGATCAAAGAAAAATTATGGTTGAATATGACTATCTCTTTCATCCCTAAGCGTGTTCTACAAAAAACGTTGAAAATTCTAGGGCTCTATTTACTTTTATATATATAAAGAGAGAAGAGAGCACAAGGGAACAATTAGACTTTGGTCCAATTGGCTTACCAAAGTAAGGGAGAACATAGAACCATGAGCCCATAACTAATTAATATTGAATCATCTCATTAATGACTCATAATTAACATGTACAATTACACAATTAGAATTGTAACATGATTATACTTAGTCCAAAATTAATAAATTAATCCAACATTTTAAAATTTAAAATTACTTTTTAAATTTTAGAATTTTAAAAATGACTTGATAAATAAACAAAAAATGTTTTGCAAAGTAATAAGTATTAAAGAAATGCACATAAATGTCTAGATTATGTAGTAGAGGCAGTGACGTTTCAGAAAGGTAGGCATAGGGAGGAGGGATCCGGTTCAGTCCCGATGGAAAAAGTTTATTACATTATAACTAAGTGTTGCTTCTAAAAAAATTGTGGGACGTATAAAAACCAATAAATTAACAACGATTCATCTTTTATATGATTTAATAAAAAAGCTTTCTCACAAATTAAAACATGTTGGAAAAAAAAAAAAACTGCATAGGGAGATATATTTCAGAGATGAAAACAATCATCAAAATATTTTTCATGTCAAATCATTAAATGTTCAACAAGAGCGGAAGCGTACCTAAATCCATAATGAATATAATGAAAAGAATTTGATCCTTGATCTTCAAGTCTTGTAAGTAGAACTCAAGTAATGGTTTCTTATCTTCCAAATCTTATATGCACAACTTCTTTGATTCCTTTAGAGTCTCTTCTCTCTACTCATGGGATGTTAAAAAAAAGAAAACTTATCTGCAGCGGATACATTATATATGGAATAGAATAGAAAATCATTGTTTATTATATTCAATCAGTTAATATCTCTTAAATAATATTTATTCATATGTAGAATCAGATCAGACTTATTTATAGATGATTATCAAAATATAGTAGTTGATATCTATATTAATTCTTCAGATCTCAATATTTGTTCATTTAATTATTCCTTATGAATAACTGAACATTCTGGTTCTTTGTTTCTTAATGTTAGTGGATATCTATGAAACTCAGCTCAGTTAACAGATCATTATGACAGGACAGATTTGATCAAATAATTGATGTGGATGACATTAATGTCAGTGTGACATACTAACATTATGACAATGTTAGTAAATAAAAGTAACAATTTTAATAAGTACAAATGTGATTTAAAATATTGGTATTTATTTATATATTTATTAAATTATTAATTATTAAGTAGAATTATTTGTAAATGAAGGGTCTCTTTATGGAAGTGAATAACCATAATGAGAATCATCTAAATGGTGAATGAATGAAGGTACATGAACCTTCGTTACTCATATTTAAGATGAGTAAAAAGAGCTTGTATATGAAAGCTATAAAAAAACCCCTCTCTCCCTTTGTAGTATCATCCTAAGAAGAACAAGTTCTTTTATCTATTTCTCTCTCCTTTCTCTCTCTCTCTCTCTCTCTTATTCTCTTCTCTCGTTTCCCAATTCTCTCTTATTCTTTTTTTTCATTTGATACATAAGCAAAAAGAGAAGAATATATCTTATTTTAAGTTTGCATATATATTATATTTCACAACACATTATCAACACGAACTTGCTTTTAAGGTAATTTCCTAACTTTAGCTTGAAATTATTTTAATTTTGCATATCTATAATTATATTTGGTTTTGATTATAAACCAAAATCTATACTGTTATTTGTCAAGACCGATCCTAATACATTATTATCAAAAGTTTGTCAACAAAGTCAAATCTCACAAAACTTAAGTTTGTGGAACTTGACATTACCAAAAAGAATTATCCATCTTGGACCCCCGATGCTAAGATACATCTTGATGTAATAAATCTTGGGGCTGCCATCAAAGAAGAAAATCAAGCATCCCTACAAGATCGCGGAAAAGCTCTGGTTTTCCTTCAGCACCACCTCCATGAGGATTTAAAAAGTAAATATCTTATAGTAAAGGACCCTTTCACTCTATGGAATGAGTTGAATGAGAGATATGACAACCAGAAAATTGTGATTCTCTCAAAAACAATGAGTGAATACAACTCCGCATTATTTAAAATCTGCTCTAAATTGAAGTTGTGCGAAAAAAAAGCCACAGAAGAAGACATACTAGAAAAAACATTCACCGCATTTCATGCCTCAAATGTGCTCATGCAACAGTAGTATCGAGAGTGTAAATTTACAAAATACTTTGAATTGGTATCATGTCTTCTTGTTGTGAAACAAAATAATATGTTTTTGATGAAAAAACACCAGTCTCGTCCAACTGGATCCGAACCATTCCCTTAAGTGAATGTGATATTGTCTCAAACCCATAGACGTGGTTACGATTGTGGAAGGAATGTCTATTGTGAAATCGACAATAAAAGTTTGTTTGGCACTTTTCTAATGAACACTTAGAGTGGGCACAAAATCATAGGTAAATAAATGTACGAGTCCTCATTCTAGATTAGTTTTATTATAGTCAACTTTTTATTAATCTTTGTTAGGTCGTCTACTTGATAGTACAGAAACTCATTGTGAACGAAACAATCACCTATTATCCAAGTAACTCTGTGAAAACAGTTTATTAATCTTTGTTAACTTACATTCTCACATTTAATTTCATTACTTTCTTGATATGGAGAGAGCATCATCAGAATCATATTTCCATCCTTGTGTGTGATCGACTTTTACTGCAGATTAGTTTTATTTGATGAAGCTAAAAAGGAAATGACTATTATTACGTATCATCCAAAATACTAAACCTTAATCACCTAGAAACTCTTGTCAAAGAAAAACTAAACATGTAAAACCCGAGAAAATTCTAATTTTCTGAAAAATGGTAAAATGATAATTTCAGTCAAAATCCGGAATTTTTCTAGATCTCGGATGATGAAACGGACTTCACCATTGGAATCGTCTCACGAAATCTAGCTACCACGTCGAATTTTGACAAATTCGAGGCAGTGAGATTTCGTTTTTTCGAAGACGAGTAGTGCGGGACACTTGGCGCATTAGAGTGGCTCAAGATGAGACACGTGTCAAGCTGTGAGCAAGTCAAACAATGAGCTCAAGTATGGGCTATAGGTGACATGTGGCATCATGTCATTAGAGGAAATCCATGGTAAATGGATAAGGGATAAGGTGTGATCCAAGGTGGCCACTTAGAATGTGACATGTGGCAAGTGAGAGGACAAGTTCTCTTGACTCAGCTTGACCAAATTGGTTGGGAGAGAGAGAGAGGAGGGGGGAGAAAAGGAAACGAGATTTAAAAAGAGAGTTTGAGAGAGAGAGACTCCATCTTCTCTCTAAATTTCTCGGCAATCAGACCGGCGGTTTCAGGCGGAGCAAGAGGAAGAGTTCATCTTCACGGCAAGGGCTTCGCATAGAGACCGGAGTTGGGGGAGTTTTGACAAAAACTTCAAGAGGTAGGTTTTCTTCTACTTTGGTGTATACCCCTAAGGTTGTGTGGTGGTCATATTTCCCTAGGGGAATGTCTAATTGTGTGATGAATCATGAGGGCGCGTAGGAAGTAGTACACATTATGGGTCTTAGGCGGTTTTTGGGTGAGAAGGAAAGGAAGTTTGAGGTGTGCCTTTATGGTAGAGTGTGGCCACATCGATGGACTTGATGTTAGGCTTTGAAATTCTTATATGGGACCTTGGTAGCTAAGTAAGTTTAAATTAAGGCACCTGGCCATTTGAGTTAAAGTACCGGTAGATTTGAGTGGGTAACCGGAAGTGAAGCTAATTTAAGGCTATCCTCCACAGGACAGGGTGCCGACTGGAGTTAGCCGGACGGAGGATGAGTTCCTCGGATAGGTTCGGGATGGAGTTCCCGGATGGGTTCACGGATGAGTGAGGTTAAGGTGCACTCTTGCTTTGGGTTAGAACTTTTGGTAAAAACCATTGTTAAGGTCATGATCAGGTGGAGTTAAGGTACCAGTACGACGGTGTAGGCGTCGAGATTGGTGGGTTGGCGGACGGTTGGAAGTTCCGGATGGGTTCCCATTATGGGTGAGATGAAAGAAGCGGTCGGTCCGGTAGGTTGAGGTGCCCAGTCGATATTGGAGCGATGAGGTAGGGTGGTTAAAATTAGATCGATCCGGTGAGGTTAAGGCACCACGGCTTTCTTGGTTAAGGTATATCCCGATCCGGTTGGGTTAAGGCGCCGGCCGGCTAGTGTTGGGGACATGGGCCGGTTGGGTGAAGGAGCCGGAGGGTCTTGGGGCGGGTCGAGGTTACGGGACGGCAGGTTAAGGCTATTCACCCGGATGGGGCGCCGGCCCAGGTTGGCCGGACGGCATAGGGTCTCGGATGGGGGCGCAGGCCTAGGTTGGCCGGGTGGGACGAGTTCACCCGGACCGGGTTTTGTGATGAAGTGCTGGCCGTGGAGATGGCGTCAACAAGTGAGTAAGCGGTCGAGTAAAGCGCTGGAGTGAAACGATGGCGTCAGGCGGTCGGTGTCCAGTTGAGTTGTGTGTTATGGCTTGTGTGGATAACATGCAGTGTGAAATATGATATGTTAATGTGTGTTGTGATATATTAACATAGGTTGTGCATGAAGGAGAAATTATATGCTGTATTAATTATAATTATCCATGGTATGTTGAGAATTCGTTAATATGAAGTGCATACTTGAACTGATATGTGGAATGTTGGATAACATGGGTTGGAATTTGTATGCACTTTAATATAAATGTCGAATAATGCATGTTTGAATATGTGGTATGTGAACATATAATATACATTTGGCATAACAGCATGGCACGTGTACGAAAACATCGCATGACATGGGTGTGAGTGCATGGTTGGGATCGGCACTGTGTTAGGTGGTCGATGGAGTGTCATGGGTACATGGTTGTGAGTCAACACTGTACGGTGTTGATTGGTGGACTCGGGTAATGGAACAAAGTCCAAAAGAGTAACACGATTTTGAAAGAAATGAAAATAAATGTACATGTTTTGGGCATAGCAAGATGGGGTAGATCCCCCCCAAGGTGAAAGACCCAAATGTTATTCACGGTTAGACATGAATCCCGGCGATGTAAGTTCGTAAAAATGTTGGAACAGCGTGCGGCGTCCAGACGGTGGCTTGAAAAAGGTAGTGGCCCTGAAATATATGTGAACAAAGAAATTTAGTGAATCAAATGAACATTGGAGGTTTTCCCAATAGGTTACAAACTTTTAAAAACAAAAACTCTTGTTTTGGAAAATGGTCATTTGTGGAGCAAAATGACGGTTGGTTTTTCACACTTGGCATAGGTAGGTGTGAGGGAGTCGGTGAGTGACTCGGGATATGGGTATGAGGACATTTCATGCATTGGCATTCATGTAGGTATCTTACTTGAATGTGTGTGTTTTACGATCGTGCGTGTGCCTTGGGTGGGGAGTAATCCTTGTAAGGAGATTATTACTGCGGGCTTTGCTTTCGCTGAGTAAGTAGGACCCACTTTAGTTACCTGAGAGATGGGCGCTCCCTCGAGGCCGTGAGTATGAAGAAGGCCGGGTTGTGGCCTTGAGAAACATTTTGTAAAATATATTAGAACAATGTAGTTTCATATATTTTGGTATGTAAAAGAGTTGTACATTAAGCTCTTGAATGAAAAAAAAAAAAGACCCCTGAAATTTGGGGTGTCACAAAACAAGAGGTCACTATGACTGTTATAGTACTTTGAATATCATCCTTAATAACAATATTGTTTAGGAATGTCGAAAACTGTGTGAGGCATCAGGTCGTATTACCTACGAGGCTAAAGCAGGCGGCAGACGACGGCTTGATTACAGAAGGGTGGACCGTGGAGTTTGATTTTGCAGGCCGGAGCCGGCAGGTTCATGGGCTTTTTAGGCCCAGGGCCGCCCCGAGAAGCGTGGAGACCGCGAAACCCGCCCGAGCCAAGATCAAGCCCCATCAGAGCACTTTAAAAGCAGCGCCTCCACTTAGATAGTTATGTTTTTATTTAAATTGTAAAAATTAAATAATGAAATAAATAGTAAGCTTAAAACAATTTAAAATAAAAATCTTCGTTTGAAATTTTATTTATCGACATAATTACGTTTTAAAATGTATGAAAAAATTCATCATTATAAATATAATGAATATGACTCGGTTTCCCTTTTCCTTTTGAAAATTTGAAATTTGAGCCATGTTGTTTTATGAGTTATCCACTAATATAATAGAAGTCTAGGAAGCGAAAATGTAAAGAAATGATATCAATACGAGTTACGGTTTTCAAATTATAGACAATAATAAAAACCTGATAAAGAGCTAAGTGATAATCAAGCACTAAATGATAATCATTAATTGAGTAATACATATAATTTACAAAATGTTATAAATAATATGAACATAAATGATTCTAATAAAGAAAATAAAATGTAAAAATGATATCAATACAAAGTTAGTTTCAAATTATAGACAATAATAGAACACGATATAAAAAGCTAAGTTAACTATTATGATATTAAGCACAAAATGAAGTAATCATTAATTGATAATACATATAATTAAAGAACATGGTATACATAGCATGAACATAAATGATCCTAATAAAGAAAATAAGACACTTTGAAGAGGCAATGGACAATTTGATGAGCAAAAGTTGGATTATAAACTTAATCAAAGGAATATCACAAATATTTATACCAAAAATTTGTGATCTTCATGGGTTAGAATTTTAAAATGTAAACTCAACAAAATATATGTTGTGGACATGTTGGGATATATCTTTTCCAGTAATTAGTATCCTTGAGTTATCTAAACTGATATAACCAAAGTAGGTTACACTTGTTTCTTACTTTGATTAAACCCACTATTACTGAGATCAATAGCATTATTCACCATTTCTACAAGTCTTACCTAATAATTGAATTAATGAAGGAATTATTAATAGACAGAGGCAGAGAGGAGGAGGCAGTGGGCATAAGGGAAGATTTCTACAAGAGTCTTGTTGAATGGCCAGGATTAAAAACGGATAAATACTTTTCAACAAGCTTTTCTTTCTTTTCTCTTCATTTTTTCCTTAAGAAACAGTAATCAATTCTTTTGAATGGTCAGAAAAAAGAAGTAGTCATTTTCTTTTGCTCATTGTAGGCCCGAGAAATAGTTGTATTGTTGGGCGCTGACTAGGTGGCGTTTGTTTTTGACAATCTTTGAGCTATTAAGTTTAAACGATAATTGTTTGTTTTTAAAATTTTGTGTTTTTATTCTTTGAAATTTTTTAAAAAGTTACGAATAGAAAAAGTGAAAATATTTGTTTTCTATTCGAAAAATCATCCTCCATCAAAATAAGGAAAAATATCATTCCCCAGAAAAAGGGCTAGCAACACTCACTACTAAGGATGACAAGGAGAGTTTGGGACCAGCATTTGTCTAATGATTTCGTTATTTTTAATTCCCAAACCTATCTCGTTTAAAAAATTAAATGGGGCGGGATGAGATGAGAAAATTTCTAAGCAATCCTTTTACATTTGATTTTTGTTTTTATTTTTATTTTTTATATTTAACTTTTTATTTTATTATATTAAAATTAATATATTTCATAAAAAATAAAAATATTGTAATTTTATAAATTATTTATTAAAAACATTCTAATTATTATTATTATTAATTATATTAAAATATAAAATAAAATAATAAAAATTATTTTAAAATATAATCGGAATGAGGTGGGAATTCGGGCGGGGCGGAGTAATAATATACGGGCAGATCAGAACAATCGGATTTGAAAATAAACAAAACTTGCTAAAAAACCCGATTACGGTTAAATGGAAACATGTCCCGTTAAGAGGAACGAGGACAGGCGGGAGCAGAAAATAATCCTTCAGATTTGCTATCCCTACTTACTGCAATGTTTAAAAAGCAAAACGAAACGCTCTTAATGCTATTAAGTCTTGTATTCGATATTAGCTCAAAAAAGTTCTGTCGATTATTAAGCTATTAAAAACAAAGCGCATAACCTAAGTTTATTTTGGTGGAGACAGCCTCATGAAACTTCATATTCAATTAATAGATGTTTAGACTAGAGAGGCCTAAAAGCTGGGCTCCTACTTTAAATTAAAGAGCATTCGATTGAAAAAGGAGCTCTTTATAGGTTAAGTTGAATCATGACTTGTACATGCGCATGATGTAGTGGGATTTTTAAAAAATTAATGCAAGTCTTGTGATATTGATCTTTTAGAGGTGGGGATTTTTAATCATGTAGCAGCAAAGATAGGGCTCACATTCATGTAGCAAAAATGGAACAAATAGGGAGTGGAAGCATGACATCTAAAACTAAAAATCTTAGATTTTTCTAATCACTAATGTTAATGTGATCTGCACCAAACATCGACTCATATTTGAAATTTTAAATCCACCCTCTCTAAGCAAAGGAGAACCTGTTAAACACCATGGCACAAAAAGGTATAATGACCCAAAAATGTGATGAGCAAAAACTTGAATTATAAAGTTAATCTAACGTGTAACAAATATTTATACCAAAAGATTCATTAGTGATATCACTATTCTGATATCAGTAGCCTCATTCACCATTTCTACAGTGTCACCTAGCAAGGTCTTACCTAATAAACCTTAATAAGCTTTAACAAAATCTCCTACCAGGATGTGTAACCAATGGAACAGATAGGGAATGGAAGCATATGACATAAAACCAAAAATCTTGGGCTTCTAATCACTAATGTTAATGTGATCTGCACCGAACAAATATATTTGAAATTTTAAATCCACCCTCTCTAAGCAAAACAACCATAAACAAAAGCACCATAGCACAAAATTCTATAATATTCGAAACTCGAAAGCAGGAAATCCATCCACATGGACTCAAACCCTAAACCATAACATCTAGATTTTTGGCTAGATTTATTCATATAACACACAATGATAACAAAAGGCTTTAAAAATGGGAGTGATGCAAAAAATTTCACCTGAAGAAGCTGACGTGGAGCAGAAGAAAACAGAGCCTGAGTAGATTTCCAACAAACAATCCCTGTGGGCAGGAACAAATAGAAACAGAAGGCGAAACTAGAAAAGGACATACTCTTTGACAACTTCTATTGCAGTGTTGGAGGAGGCGACAGCTGGTGATCAACCGTCGAAGCAAGTATGACTCATCAACAATGGCTTCTCTGTAAATATTCGATGACAAGATTGTGAATGGGAATAAAAGGCATGGGCAATATGGGGAGTGAAAATCAAAAATAGAACTGTTGTGGTGACCGATTTCTCTGGTAACCCAAATACGAACAAAACAGGAAAAAAAAACATAAATCAATGTGCATATATGTGCAGAAAACATAAACATACCCCGATGAGGCGTTGATGAAGCCGCTGAAATCCACAATAAGGAAGGAAGCTGGTAATACAAGGCCATTCTTCTGAAAACCTTTCCCTTACAAAACCCTAAAAACAAAGGAAAAATTTTTCTCCTTGCTAGCTTCTCCATTCTTAAAGGTATTAGGGGAACTTCCGTTTGCACAATGGGGTGGGCTGTAGGAGAGAGATTTCTACCAAAGGCTTTGTTCAGGCTTTTCTGAAACGAAAGGGACGTCTGTCCGTCCGGATGAAGCCTTGGCAGTCCACCAACATTTGAGTCCATCAAGATTATTTTGAACATTCCATTGCCCCCAGACTTCTCTGCCATGTTCACTAAGAGTTTTTTTTTTTTTTTTAACTTTGTGTGTTTGAGCCGACTTAATATCATACGATCGTAAAGTTAATGGTCGGATCTTTTATAATGCATGTGAATTTGAAATAGCGAATAACGTTCGTTTTTGCGGTCTGCCGGTAAATAAGATGGGCTTGCCAATTCATCTAAATTCAAACCCATTAAGCTCTAATTATCTTATTAATATTTTAAACAAATTTAACCAAATCCATTTTGTAATCTATCCAAATGGCCCCTGTTTTTGTATTTTTACAAAGAATTAAAGTAAAAATCCACGACTTTTTAATGAAGAGGTCCACAACATTTGGTTATGAGTCACTATCTTTTACTTTATTTCAAGCCTTTTTCCTTTTCTCTATTTTTCTTATTTAGAGACTCGGCCATTTTAAGAGTCGATTAGTTTGCTTCCTTAGTAAAAGTAGAAAAATAAAATTCTATCCACACATCATTTTATATTATGTTTTATTGAAACTTTCTATTTTGCTTTTTCTTAGGTGGTGTTTGTTTTTTCTTATCTTTGAATATAATTTTTTGAGCTTGTCTTGAATAGTCTTATGCGATTAAATATTAAGTTTTGTTTTTTAACGTAGGTAATGAGTAAGGATGACGACGGGGCCCGGATTATTTTGGGTTACGTAAGATGCGCGTTTAATAGCACATATTAATTTAATTTAATTTTTAATCGGATTTTTAACGGGTTTGAGTTTATTTTGCCGAATCGAAACGGGTTCA
This sequence comes from Tetrastigma voinierianum, assembly GCA_016808115.1. NCBI lineage: Eukaryota > Viridiplantae > Streptophyta > Magnoliopsida > Vitales > Vitaceae > Tetrastigma > Tetrastigma voinierianum. Next base: position 113,725 of record JAEQBH010003991.1, read on the forward strand.
ATTATTGCTACGTAAAGCACTGAGAAAATTATAAATTTTCAAAAATGATAAGTTAATAAAAATAATAAATTGTCATAAGGGTTCAGGGAAGCCTATAAAATTCTCTATATCTCGAATGATGAAGCAATTTGCTGTAGATTAAATTTGTCTCATGAAATCTAGTAACAGGAAAAGTTTAAAGTAGTGCAAGCAATGAAATTTTACGATTTTTCTTGAATGATAAGTTACTTGAGTGGCTACAGGACGAGATTTTACGAAAATCTCGAAGGATTAGAAAATGACTTTGGCTAAAAATTATTTTAAAATAAAGTGAAGCGAAAATAAATAAATTGTTTGGACGAGAAGAAATGGGACCCAGAATGAAGCTTGATATGAATAAAACATGTCCAAAATAATAATAATAAGCAAAATAAGATTATATTTTAAAAATAATTTTTTTATTATTTTATTTTTATACTTTTATATAAATAATTATTAGTATTATAATGTTTTTAATAAATAATTTATAAAAATTCATAATATTTTATTTTTATGAAAAATATTAATTTTAATATAATAAAAATAAAAGCAACTATAAAAATTAAAATTTAAAAATTAAAACAAATAAAATGTATAAGCAGGCGAGTTTGAGAATTTTAAAATACTCAGCCTTATCAAAAAGCATAAGTTTAATAAATGCAGTAGTGTATATTATTATATTTATATGTTGAGTGATTGAGTTTTCTTTATTTTATGAAAAATGACTTTTTACGAATAGAAAAAATAGAATATTTTAAACTTTTACATTCGCAAATTTTTTTTTAAAATTTAGCGATAAGTCGTGAAAATCAAAAAAAGCAACAATTTATCTTGAAAATGTTAGATTCGATTAAGTCGAATAGCATTTTGTAACATAGTTCATTTCTTCCTAAATTTAGTGCTCTTTTCTCATCTAGTATTGATGTCCATTCTAATCTTCTATTTATAAGAGATTCAGTTTTCTTTACTTCTTTTTTTTTTTTAAATCAAAGAAAATATTTCAAACCATAATTATATTTTCTTAGTCATGGAATTTTTCAAGGAATAACAAAACATATGGTGTCAAATTTCAAAAATAAATAAAAATTTCTTAGCAATTCAAAAGATTTTGAGGACGTTTGAATATACTTTTATTATTTTAAATATTTAAGATGCATTTGTAAACCTTTATATAAAGAATTTAGACTCTTCCTTAATCCTCAGGTATGTGTGACGAACCCATGATAAGTTAAGAGGGCATAAAAAATTAAACGGTGGGCATTATAGCATTAGTTAAGGAACATACCTCGAAACTAGAGGGCATTGATTCAAATCCTATTAAAAACGGTTTTTTCTCGGATTTTTAGGGGGGGCACTAAACCAAAAGATAGGTCCGCTAGTGAGTATGTCACATATAGAACTGATGAAATAAAAAGGTCAAACGTGTATATATATATATATATATATAGTATAGACATATTAAAAGAAGAATATAACAATTAAATACATATGATTAAATATTATTTAGGGATATGGTTAGGTGCTTAGATAAATTATTTAACTATCAAACTAGAGTTTATATCAATAGTTATGTATGTTTAATATATATTTGTCATTCTGAAATATTCTTAATAAATATTATAATATAAAATATAACAAATATATATTATAAGTTAATAATTACATGAACAACAATTATATTGAATTAAGTAAAGTATATAAATATATATATCGGCGTGGATCAGAAGTGCTTGAAACATGTTGTTTATCTGCTCAAATGTCTGAGGAACAAGATCAAAAAGAAAATATAGGGTTGGAGATGGTATTTAAACTTTTCAGTGTGTTACACAAACACTTGAAATTTCTGAAGACTCTGTTACTTTTATATATATATATATAGGCTTTGGTCTAATGGGCTTACCAAAACATAGGGGTAGACAGAATCATGGACTCATACTTAGTTAATATCAAATCATCCCATAAATAATTTATAATTAATGTAACGCTCAGTTACTACTTAAACTGTAACACTCATATAACATTTTTTTTTATTTTATTTTTTGTTTACTATAAGCATGCGATTCGTATCTTATTAAGCATTTGACTTGAAATATATTATGTAACGTGAAGTTACAAAATAATACATTAAAAGCTGTGCGTGAAGTGCTGACATTATCTGGCTTCGTTGTTTACAGCAATCACGTATCTGAAATAGTATAGAGGTCTTGATTGGGCTAGTATTGTGTTGACCTTGGTTGTTGATGCGGTTTGTTCGTGCTTATAGTTCGCTATTAATCTTTCTGAATGAAACACGTGTTAGACATGAGCACAGTGGAATAATACTAGGTGGACTATTATCTAATAGGGATCATCACACGTTAGACACATGCATATACATATTTCCATACATATCATTTACACATGTTTATACATATCTTATCTTTACTTATCATATCATGTTTCATTTCATCATTGTTCATATAGAACATTATCGTTTACTTCTTTAGTGTTAGCATCGCGATATCTTGTATGACGAGAAGCGATGCGAGTGTTATCTTCTCATATCATATCATTTATCAAATTCATGTCATTTCATGCTATGTTTGTTTTCATCATTTTTCGTATCTACGTATTTATTAGAAGTGGATATGAGAAGCTATGAGCGAAAACGTTGTTATCATTATGCGAGACAACGGCGCTCATAAGGAGCTCAAAGCGCTATTATCATTATACGAGACAATGACCTCTATAACTCTATAAGGGCCGAGAATTATTATCATTGTCTGAGCAGATAAAAGCTCTATAAGGTACCGAAGCGTATAATGACGAAGCGGAAGTGTGATCGATATCTTCTGTTTTATCACTAATAGGTATGCTTGTCTATCCTCTACTAGGTTCTAAACAAACAATCCATTTTATTTCATTTTAAAGTACATATCTCATATCACTGAATAACTATTGTTATCCATTAATCATATACGATATTTAGATCATTCTTCTTATCTTTGCATTTTCATGTATTTCCATATATTATCAACTATTTCTTACAAACAGGAACTCCTTTTATAAAAAGATTTAGCAGGTCTAATGGGGTCGAATATGAAGACACCTATTTCGAGAGATTATAGAAGTCTGGACTACCCATAATTATAAGATAACTCAGGTGGATGAGTGAAAGCAACGACTTATGGCTAAGCAATCGAGGACACTCTAATGTCGAAACATAGCAGTTGTGTCATGCAGCCTAACTCCCACTTTGTGAATTTCTAGGTGCCTTTGGAGTCCAAATTTGCATATACATATTCGAGGATATTTGCTCTGAAGTCTGGTTTACCAAATTTTGAATCAGCTTAATTTGGATGACTGATGGTCAAGTGATGGATAAAACAAAAACATGGGTTTAAAAAAAAGCAAACGGCATCTCCTAAAACCAACTTATTTTCTCTATAAAGTACCTCTATTGAGGACATGACAAGCCACGGCTTAACGTTTATGAAGTTAGGGTTTTCACAGCTTTACATATAGACAAAGAAAGAGGTTGGAAAATTCATAACTCTACATAATTTCATACAAATCCATCCATATTAGCAATTATTATTGTATAATGGCAAAGCTAACCTCTCGCCTTTCTTATAACTTCTTCTTCTCTTATTTTCTTCTCTCTTTCTCTTCTTCTCCTTTTATTTTCTCTCTACGTAAATGTCCTAATTTTAAAACAAAATGGGATATATTTAAGACCATGTTTGGTCTTATCCCTTTTTGAGTCCAATTTTCCATTTTTTGCTAATCGATCTTCTATATTATTTGCAATCAGCATGCTATATCTATAGCATATAATTTTTTCATCTTATAACCTTTAAGTCCTAGATTGGTAAATTACTAATTTACCCTTGACCCTTAGATAAATTCGGTTTTACTTATTTTATTTTTAGCATTATTTTATTCCGAAAAAATATACATTTACTTTTATTATACTCTAACATGTTATAAAGTATTATTCTTATAATTGAGGTATTACAATTAACATGCTGTTACAATTATAATTGTGACATGATTATGCTTAGTCAAAAATTAATAAATTAATCCAATATTCCCTCATTTTGAGTCATAATCATGACTTAAGTGTTTTCACAATAGATTTTATAACACATGATCTTATACAATTAACACAGAGATGATGCATAAACGTTATAACTCAGTTTTACTAATCAAAATCATAACTCAAATGCTTCCTTAGAGATTTACATAGTGTAATCAGTTATATACAATTAATACTGCAGAAGATGCATAAATCATAGATAACAAAAATCTGAAGAGATTTTGGAAAAGAAGTTCCCCCTTGATTTCATGAAGTATACATCATACATATAGTCTCCCAAATCATCTAGTCTTTAACATCTATACATAGTAACTTAAATATTCTAATCTTTAGCATCTATACATGGTAGATTCTAGTCTTTATCTATACATATTTAACTAACATATTCATAATATTTAGCATCTATATGTAAGATAATATATCTGACTAATAATAGAGTCCCAAATTGCATAAACTCCTAAAATTGTATATGGTAATATCCCCCCTCAAATTGATGCTGGTAAGTAACTCAACAACAATTTGCTAACAAGAAATTGATGTCGCTGTAGAGTTAGAGCTTTGGTGAAGACATCAGCCACTTGGAGATCTGGGATATCGCGCGTGACTTTACGAAGTGTCTCGAATAGAATGACAATCGAAACGATGTCTTGGTAGCGTTAAATTGAAGTAGGTTGGTGGCGATCTGAATAAGCGTAGTGTTATCGGCGTGAAGGAGTAGAAGTAGTGAGACCCCGAGCTCCTCGAGGGCCATAAGCCATATAATTTCGGAACAAGCGATGGAGCATTGCACGATGCACGACCTTGGTAGAGGATTTACGACCTGTCTTTGTTTTACTTTACGTCTCGAAATTAATGCTGCATCATAAAGCATACGCAACTTTGTAATAGATCGATGTGTATCACGGACACCCGGTGATCAACATCACTATAGGCAACAAGTTGAAGAGAGGTGTTGGTAGGAAAAAACAACCCACGAGTAGGTGATCCTCGAAGATAGCGAACGATGCGGCAAACTGTAGAAAGATGGAGATGCCTAGGAGAAGACATAAATTGACTGACCTGATGAATGTGATAGGAGATATCAGGTCGAGTAGTGGTCAAGTGGATAAGACTCCTAACTAAGCGTCGATAAAGAGTAGGTTCATCCATAAGGTCCCCTTCGCCTTTCCTGTATTTGACATTTACCTCCATAGGAGTATCAACATAAGAAGTGTCCTCCAAACCAGCCAAAGTGATAAGATCTTGAATATACTTAGGATTGAGAAGTTCCTTGAAAAGGCATGGGACCGATAATGAGCTTCCAATCTAAATTATGTATTTGGCGAGATCTTCATTGTGGAAAGTTGCATGTAACAAGCTGTTGAAAGCTTAGTAATCAAACCACGATTAGTGCCGAGTAATAATAATATCATCCACATAAACCAAGAAAATAACTACACAGCGTCGTGTGTGAAGGAAGAGAAGAATCATATTGACTTTGTATAAAAGCGAGGATAGAGAAGTGTCTTTGCGAAACTACCAGGTAATGTGGGCGCAGAAGCCCATATAGAGGACGCTTGAGCTTACAAACATCATGAAAGGGGAGAAAGAAGTAGTCATGCAGAGAAGCTTCATGTGAATCTCCTCCTGGGGTCAGCGAGAAAGAAAGCGTCGCCGCATCCATTTGATGTAGTCGCCATGGTGTAAACTGACAATAGCTAAGATAGCTTGACGAGTGGTAATTTAGCATGAGGAAAAATGTCTCCTCATAATCAACCCCCATATTCTGTACGGAGAATTTTACAAGGCGAGCTTTATCTTGGGTGAAGAGCCATCATAACGAAGTTTTCTGAGAAAAAAACCCATTTACTCCAATGGGTTTGGTTGTAGGAAGGTGAACAATATCCCGAGTGTGATTCTCCTCGAGTGCTTGAAGTGCCTTGCATTGGAATTTTCCAACACTCATGTTTCATAGCACATTTGCTTAACAAGAGGAATGAAATAGTGGATAAAGTAATGACAAGAGATAGGAGAGAAGAAACCATATCAATTAAGGGTTGAGAAAAGGCAGTAAATTGAAGAGCGGTGGAAGCGGGAGCGGGATCGAGCGCCAGTCAGATCAAAGGAGCCTGAAAAGTGGAACCGGACTCATGTCAACTCACGTCATATACATTTAGGTTTGAGCCCAGTTCCACAAATTGTTGGAGGTCCCGGAAAAAATGGGTAGAAAGAATCTACAGTGGCGGATAATGATTGAGCGTGAGATGGAAAGAAATATTGATTTTCAAATAATATCACATTAAGGAAACGTTATCTGAGAAGCATGGGGATCGTATTTCCGACATAACCCTTGTGAGGATAACGCCAACCAAGAAAACACACTTAACGAGGCCCGAGCGGTAAGTTTATATCGTTCATGAGGAGGAGATGCCTGAAACAAACCTGACGAATGCGAATATCAAAATATAAAGGAGAATGACCAAACAACTTAGAGAAAGGAGAAACATGATTTGTCGTAGGAGAAAGTAAGCGATTGATCAAATGAACTGCAGTAGAAAGAGCTTCACACAAAAAAATGAGGAGGAACAGATGATTCAAGTAAAGAGGATTCTTATGACATCAAGAAAATTGTGATTTTCCTCTCGACAACATCGTATTATTGTGGTGTGAAGGGCTGAGAATCTTTGAATGATCCCTTTAGCACGAAAAACTTGAAACTCATTAGATATGTGTCGCCGCTAGAATCAGGAGCACAGAACCTTGATGCTAGCGAAGGGGTGAGTCTCAGGAGTGCAGCGGCGAAAGCGAAAAACTTCACCCTTAGCCTTGAATAAGTAAACCCAAGTAAAGCGACTAAAGTCATCAATGAAAGTAACAAAGTACTTGTAATGCGCATGAGAAACAATAGGTGCAATCCCCCAAACATCACTATGAATAAGCTTAAAACATCGTGAGGCACGAGATGTATGATGAGGAAAAGGTAGAACTTTACTTTTGCCAAGTTTGCATGATGTACAATCAAAAGAAAGATCAATATAAGAACATGATTTATTTCCCAATAATCCAGAATTAAACAAAGTACGAGTTTGAGTGGCCTAGACGTCTATGCCACATCTTATTGCCAGAACCAACAACATTACATGCAAATGAAAGTAAAGGAAAACTAGGAATAAAAGTGGAAGGAGAAACATGAAGAAAAAAGAGTCATCCCACTTTAGGCCCCTTCGCGATCATGCGCGCGACATGATCTTGCCTGACCTGACGAATGGAGAAATGGACATTACAATTGTTATCAACGATTGACCAGCAAAATAAGATTTGTGGGAAGTCGAGGACACAAAAACATCAATTAAGGAAAGGAAAGATCCTGAACAACAGCACGTAATGAAGGCTGCCATCGGTGTTAATTCGATTTCCATCATAATTTCTGATATTAGAAAGAGGAACAACAGTATTAGTCATATGGTTAAAGGCTCCGGAGTCAAAATACCATGGCTTAGAATAAACTTTATGATTACCTGAGAGCCCAAAAGCAGTAAAAGTAGAAAGGATCATCTGTTGCACCATTTCAAGAGTGAGTGTGGTGGGTTTGCTGGGTTGGGAGGCGGGAAGAGGAACAGCAGGCGGCGTGACGATGGTGGGCATGAAAAGTGAGTACCCTGCTGCTTCCTTCCGAGCGAATGGATAGTAAGAGATGATGTATTGTTTGCACGAGTGGTCTGGAACTTCTTAGGACCGATCGAGCAATATGGCCAGCACAACTAAAGGAATTGGACCTTACGCATGTCTCTACAGCATGTCTCATGTTGCAAGCCGACAGTGCGCTAACATTAACTTTGATGTTCCATGGCGACGAGTAGCGATACGTTGCTTCTCACGAAAGTTCCTCAAACAAGCATCAGTCTGGGACGGGATGAAGGTCATAACCGACGTGCAATTTCAAGATAAAATTAAGTAACTTAAGTAAGAATTGATCTAAGCTTGTTGGTAGCATACTTCTGAACAGTAGAAAATTTATGGGTGTTATTGGCATAAACAATGTTTGTCGTCGACCGAAAAAGAGTTTAAAAACCAGAAAAATATTCCTCCATGAAGAGACGACCTTATGTGAAATTAATATCTCATCGAATGAAGTAATTAATGATTTGTCATGGAAGTTGTAAACGGCGTTAAGATAAGTCTACATGTAATTTTATAGGCCTCAAATTGAGAACAAGGTGAGACTCAACGAGGCTAGAGGCCAAGTCATAACCGAGCATCATGAATTTCCGCGGAATAATATAAACTTTATGAATGAGTTACTCATCGATATGACCCATGATTCACTTTGATAAATAATTTAAATTGGAACTTTCTGACAAAATAATTTTCAGTAAACCCAGATGAGGAATGAGTTTAACCTCTGATGACGCGATGGACCAAGAGACGAATATCACCAAGTGTGAAACGCCGCCAGAAAAAGCACACAAACAAACTTCCGGGACGCGAAGAGTATAAGTCAAAGCCCTGGCCAAGAAAAGCCCACTTTGGAAATAAAAGCGAGAAGCTCAGAACACCCGACGAAGCGGAGAAGAAGAGAACACCACAAATTCATGTCAGTTATTAAGATGGAACGAGTGTGCCGAACAAGAATGCAAAACGAAAAAAATTGTCGAACAAACCCAGGAAATCAAGAACACAGGCTGCGATACCATGTCAATGCTAAATAAGCTTGAAAATACGAAGAGATATTTTTGGAAAAGTTCCCCTTGATTCTATCAATATATATACATATAGTCTCCCCAAATTATCAAATCTTTAGCATCTATACTACAATAACTAACATATTCCTAATCTTAGCATCTATACATAATAACATATACTAATCTTTAGCATCTATACATGGTAGATTCTTAGTCTTTAGCATCTATGCATGTAATAGCATATTCTAATCTTTAGCAATATGCTAGTAAAGATAATATATACAACTATTGTGAGTCCTACTGCATAAGCTCTAAAATTATATATGGTAATAGGCGCTACTTATTAAGAAGCATTCTGACCAGCAAGTATTGATTCGATGGAATGAAAAACATCATTATGTCATTCTTAGTCAAGACACAAAATCACTGAATAATGACAAACATCAAAATGTGCATATAATTACGAAAATGCGTAAGGTTTTCATACAAAATACATGAAAAGACAAAACTCCACTAAAAGCAAGGAGCTAGTACTTAACAATCTCATACAGAGATGACTTGTTCATGAAACACACAAATAGGTAAGTCTTTAGTTAATTGGGTTTTGCCAACAAACTAATCGTAGGTGTGTGCTCAAGCTGACCAGAACTCTGGCTTTCTTTTTAACAAAATAGAACTTCACATCAATGTGTTTAGAGCGAGAAGTGCTCATAGTGTTCCTACAGAAAGATATAGCTACAAAATTATCACAAGGAGTAATTTGACGTCCACAAAAATGAAGACAACTGAGAAGTTGAATTGAGTTCTCTGACCATATTGCATGACAAGTAGCCTCATAACACGCCACGTACTCTACCTCTATAGTAGAAGAAGTTCTAAGTATCTATTTAACACTTTTCCGTAAAGCATTCTTGACATTATAAAAATATAACCAAAGTTGACCTTTATCATCCACCTGACTTGCATATTAAATCGCTAAAACCAACCACCTAAAAGAGTGTGATCATGCCTATATGTCAATAATAGGCCGAGAAGCGTGATGTGTATATATATACGCCTATGTGTAAGTCACGGAGTAAGCCTCGAAATATGTAGTGTATAAATGAATATCAGATCACGAGATTAGAGATGTGTTGAATCTGAAAAATTGGCCTTTGGGTATCTGGATGTAAGCTTTGAGTGACAGTTTACTAATATTTGGATTTAAATTAAACTAATCGTTCTTAATGAATTACTGTATTGTGGAGACTAGGGTTATGTCTCCTCCTGCCACTTTTGATGGATTATTTCCTATAGAAATTACTATTCAGTTTATTCATGATTTATTGATAATGGGTGATCGTGCTTCTGAGATACCCTCTCGAGATATCCGCTATCTACGCTAGTAGGGTTGAGTGTATCTTTACCCCAACTCGATACTCAGAAACGCTTAAATGTTCTAACCTTAAACGCCACCCTGGAATGCAGATATCTCTATTACCAGTAGTAGAAATTTTGCTCTATTCAAATCCTGGACATCCTCATCTCGGGTAGAGGATATCTGAAATACCAATCATTGCCAATGTTGGCGGACACCACCATGTAAATGAATCACGGATATAGAAGCGATCTCCTAACAAAAGCCATAAATAAGCGAATAACCTAAAATGAATCTTTAATCCATGCAGTTGTGACGGAGTTCAACAACACCTAGATATGGATCTGGAACCTGTGAATGTGAGTACAGGATATTTGCATCCACAACACCTTAACACCCGAAATATACCTGAGTGGTTTTTCGGCATGTTTGAGTATTTGTGGCACTCATTGAAGGTTCACATTAGGTTAAATGAGACATGGAAGCAGGGCAGGAAAATTACAGAATTAGAGACGATTTTGTAATTGGTCAAGGGAGCTTAAAAGTCATAGAATTGAAGAGATTTGAGGCCAAAATGAAATAAAAAGGAAAATTGAACCACAAATGGCCAAGAGTTGGAGGGACTTAAAAGCAAATAAAGCAACAGCAAAAATGAGTTTTATTTTAAAGGGCAACAGGCTGGGAAAATGCGGATTTAAAAAGACCAAATTGGTCTCAGAGAGAGAAGGAACCGGATGGGAGAAGGAGAGAAGAAGAGGAAGAGGAAGAGAAGAAGAAGAGAAGAGGAGAGCCAAGCCAAAAAGGTATGGAAACTCACCTTGATTATGAATTCTATGTGATTATGTATGAATTTCCATGCTTGGTTGGTTAGTAGTTTATCTGAGCAGCCCAGGGTTGTCTTTGGGGTTTTCATCTTGGCAAAGCTGATGGCAAATGGAGTGGTGTGGCGACGCGTCAGGGGTGTCGGTTGGCTGGCCCGTCGACCGGCGGAAAATCTGCATGTCTCATGTCATGAGGCCGCGATACATGTGCAAAAATGGCCACTTGGGCCTACACGTCTCTCATAAAAATGTACATTTTATCTGAAATTATTTAATACAATTGTATTTAATTACAATTTATACAAAAGCTGAGGTTTTCTTGCAAATTTTCTAGAACAAAAATACAAGGTGAGGCCGATTTGGCATTCTCCGCCTCTAAGGTCCGGATCAGTGTCCATTACCCAAATATCTTGGTACCTGAAAATAGTCCCACAGTGATCAAACAACCGATGATGATTCCCTATGAGTTACCCCGCCTAAATTAATAATGCAATAGCACACCAAACATACAACACATGCTAATATATCACTCATCCATATATTAACATATTTAAATCCCATACATCATGTTATCCAGTTTATAATAATAACATAAACTTAGCTCACATGGGCTAAGGCACAATCCGACGGTTCGTCTTGGAACAACCCACAATTTCACAATCAACATATTTATTTTCCTTAGCAACAACACACATCACACAAAATCACACAGCAGTCGTGGGCCAAATCAAAACAGTGCAAAGGATTTCTTAACTCGGTCAGCTTTTGGAACGAAATCACGACCATCTAGAGCCTCGACAAATCCTATCCCTTGCCGCTCTTGGCAAAAGTAAAGCAAGTAGGAGCTTTACCTTTAGAGTTTGTAAACTCTCACAAAGCAGTCCACACGTTGTCCTCTTCGTGTAGAACAACTCTCCTTCTTGTCACTAAAGAATCCGACGGTCGAATCGCCTACAAATCTAGAGAGAAGGAAGAGACTCTCTCTCGAAAGTGGATCTGACCTCTGCATCTTTTCTTTCTTCACTCCCTCGTTTCCCTTTTCTTTGTTTTATTCTTTCTCTGCCATTCATTCCCATGTGCTTTCTTTTTTTCTCCTTTCTCTTCCTTTTTCTCTTTCATTTTCTCCCCATTTTCTCATTTCTCTTTGCCTTTCCCTCCCCTTTTGGAACATTCAGCATGTGGGTCGAAGAAGCTTCTCCTCCTTCCCCAAGACAATTGTGTGTTCTCGATTTTGTCCTTTTGCACTATTTCTTTATTCTTTTGGCGTAAATCGACCGGAGTGGATCATTTGTGAACCGCAAGGATCATGCCCATGTGGCTCAATGTGAGCCATTTCTTTTTATGCCGTCACACCTTTTGAGGTGCCACTTATCTCCTTAACCTACCGTGTGTGAACTACCCGGCGCGTCTCGAAAAAGCGTGAAATCCAGGCCACCTCGGAATCCAGCGAAATTCGTGGTTGCTAGAGAGAAGCCGCGAGGCGATTTCAACGGAGATCCAGTTTCGTCATCACGAGATCTAGAAAAATTCGGTTTTTGACCGAAATTACCATTTTATCCTTCCTTAGAAATCTGGATTTTCAGGGTCTCCACCAATTAAAACCCCGTATATGCAAAGCTCGAAATCCTCTCTTTGAGAATGAATTCATGGTTAATTGAGAGCCATTGAATTAGGGTTTAGAATAAACCCTAACTAAATATCATGTTTGGTTTGAGGATGGATGTAACCCACGTGGGGAATGAATTTTGGGAAAATTATTACAGAAGATTACGAAGAAAATAAAATGAGATGAATTGAATAGAAAAGAATTCCCGAGTGAATTGAAATGATTTTAAGTGTATATGAAGTATAGTTGGTTTGGGATGGAAAGTGCATGAAAATGGGAAAATACACATTACGGGCACTTTTAGGAGACTTGTACCGGTACAAGTTAACGGCTTACCGAGTACATTTTCGGTTCTGGTCATTTTGGCCAACTTGTACGGTACAAGTTAGACATATACCGGTACAACTTTGTTCTGATTTTCTGTTTGGAAGCCGATTTTTCGTATTTTGGCCATAACTTCCACTCATTTCTTATCAGTTTGATGATTTCAAGTGGCTAAATAGTAGACTTCAAGGAGAACAAAACTTAAAGAATAGGAATCATAAATTCTGATCCTAAGTGAGTGCAAAATTCCTCCAAAGTGGGACCATGTGCAAACCAAATTCTGGTTCCAGCTTTGAACATAAATGATCAGGGTTGTTTCGAGGATAACACTTGGATCAGTTGTAAGTGGTGATTCCAGTTGGAATAGAACCCTTTCCTTAGCTTTATAGGAGCTGAGAACCAGTGTCAAATATGGAGACAAAGGCACTGGAAAATTAATATTACAAACTGTTCCTGGTAAAAAATCGATGTCAGTAGTTGGCATGCCCTGTAACTTGAAGTTTAGATGATCGATTGGATTGATTCAAATTCCTAAGAAACGTAGATGCATCGAGGGACAAGAATACATGAATGATGTGTGGATAGGCATCATATCGTACAAGTATCTGAAATGCCATAAGGAATAGGCATGAAACACGAACTGAAACACGAACATGAACATGAATATGAAAAACAAGATGTCATGATCACGGGAATGTGGGTGAGAAAGGTTATAAGTTACGAAGACATATGATCATATGACTACCTAGGACCAAGAATGAATGAGTGGAGCGTCCTGATTAGTACTTGGTACTCCCCGATTAGTTCTTGGCACTCTGATTAGTACTTGATCCTCTGATTATGTTCACGGCACTCTATTCGATGCTGTTACTCTGCTGGTGCTATGGCACCCGATCTTTATATCTGCCTTAGTGCCATTGTATTGCGTCCTACTCATTCTTATAATTGGTCTGGTAGTCGGACAAACATATGATAAGACATTGAATAAAGAATAAGAGTAAAGATGCAGAGAAATCTTATACATACGTTGCAGTAAGTACCTCTGCAGGGTACTCACGTATCACGATTAAGCTGCGTAGTACCTCTGGTACTCACGTCTCTACGATTAAGCTCACGTAGTACCCTCACAGTTATCTGCCTGAGTAGCTACGTAGTACTGGGTACTCTGTGTCGGTCAGCTCTGTAGTACCTGCGGGTGCTTTTCGTATTTCATCAGGATTACGTAGTACTACGGGTACTCACGTATTTGATTTAGGATTTTGTAGTACCCTACGGGTATCTGTATCGAATAAGTCTGTCTCTGATTAGAGATCTTGTAGTACCTTAAGTGCTCACGTATCTGAACAAGTTAGTAGTACCTACGGGTACTCACATGTATCGATAAGTCTGTGTAAAATAATATCTGAATAAGTCACATCTCTGATTAGAATCTGTATTTATACGGTACTCTTATTATACGAACAAGTTCGATGGTACCTCGCAGGTACTCTGTATATGATAGATCTTTGTGTACGATAAGTCTATATCAGTAAAGTCTGTAATAACTTTTGTGTACGATTAAGTGCACGTGGTACCCTCACGGTACTCTTGTGTAGATTAAGATGCACGTGGTACCTACGGGTACTCCTGTATTTGATAAGTTCTATAGTACTTACAGGGTACTCTGCTCATCCCGATAACATAGTATAGTTACAATATTACCCACGGGTACTCTCGTATCGGTAAAGCAATCACAGAATTTATAAAATAAGTATAAGTCGGTAGTACTGCAGTACTCTGTGTCGATAAAGCAGTATAAGTCGATTAGTACACAAGAATTGCTCTTGTATCGTAAAATAAGTATAAGTTCGTAGTACCGGAGTACTCTCGTAACGATAAAATAAGTATATGTATCTGTTATGATGTACTGCTATGGACTAATGTCCATACGATGTATCTGCTGTCACATTAATGATCACGACTACAGTATGTGATCACGATGATGATTAATTCCGACTTATTGTACCTACGGATACCTTCGCACAAGGATAAGATCCGTAAGATAAGTATATGCTCCGTAAGATCAGTATAAGTTCCATTAAGAATAAGTATATGCTCACGTAAGACATGTATAAGATACGAAATACATGTCAGGATTACGTAAGACCGGTATAAGTTCGATAAGATAAGTATATAATATCCGTAAGACCGAGTATAAGTTAAAGTAAGATGAAGTATAGAAGTTACTGTAATACATGTGAGATCGGGGAAATACATGTATAAGTTACATAATACAAGTATAAGTTCCATGCAGACCAAGATTTGCCATTAGAAGAAGTATAAGATCTGATATCGATTATAAGTTTTGTAATTGCCACGGGTACTTGAGTATAAGGATAGATTACGCTAACTCCTATGGGAGTCTGAACCGACATAAGTGCATTAAATATAAGTTTTGACTAAGATTAAGTTACCTTAACTCCCTACGAAGTCTACGAATAAACATAAGTACGGTAAGTATAAGTTACGAGATAAGAATAAGATGCATGCTCTACGGGAGATCGAATAAAGCGTAAGCTTTGTTATAAGAAAAATGCTCGTAAGTTCATAATACAATGCATGGAATTTTATATTATCTGTTTATTGTTTATGTGTTAAATGTGTATATGCATAAGACATATATTTCCCCTGGCGTAAAAGCTTAGCACGGGTTGCAATCCGTGTAGGTACGAAAGAAGGCGTCGACAAACATCACATGTCTGGTGGGCTGACACACTTATGAGGTTCACTACATGTAGGTTCGCGCTCTGATTTGTAATTGCAAAAATCTGATTTGTATTTGTAAATGGGACTCGAGTATATGTGTATAGATTTTGATGGACACCACTCGTTAGTAGTTCTTTTGATTACATTATAAGGTGGGCCATACCCGCAGTGCCGGGTTGGCTTTTAAAAAAAAAAAAAATCAGGTCGAGGTCTCGGTCCATGAGTCGCACCGAACTCGGTTCGGATCAGCCCGGTCGGGTCGGGCCAGGGATTCGGGCGTGACCTCTTCACATCAGTAACTTCTATCCGAGAAGAAGAAAAATCTGGTAGGTCTCTTCTTCCAAGATCAAGATCATTTCTTTGCTCTTTCCGTGCCCTAGTTAAGTGCGATATCCTCCCTCGAATTCGGTCCCACTTTTGCTTTTAATGATGGAGAGCGAAGCTCGAGCCTAACGTCGTGGCGTTGGTGATCGCGGATTGATGCGTCGCGGCGTTCCGGCTTGTTGACTTTTATTCTTGTTAACCTTGACGTCGCGGCGTTGGGGCGTCGCGGCGTTCGGCCCGACTATCTTTGCTACCCTCCGCTCGAAATGCTTCCGAAACCCTGTTCCACTGCGGTTCACACCTGATACAAAAATCGGATGTCGGGCTATAGAATACTTAATTAGCGTAAAAAATAAAGCTAAGACGATAAGGCGGTCTGGGTATGACATGGTGTTTTAGGCACTCATCGATCGACATGAGATCTTTGATATATGAAAGATGCAAACTTTCTTAGTAGCTTTCGGTGACTTTGGCGAGATCATTTAAAATCATACGCAGCGTAGCAACAAAAGCAATATCAGACCTTGTGCATACTTGAGCATACATCAGACTACCCATAACTGAAGAATAAGGGACTGCTTTCATCTAATCTCTCTCATTATCATTATGAGGACAATTTCCTTTGGAAAATTTGTCACCTTTTACAATTGGTGCCTTATCAAAAGAACATGATTGCATATTGAACATTTTCAGAATGTGTTCAATATACGTATGTTGAGACAATATCATAATGCCACTAGGTCTATTGCAAAGTATTTGTATGCCCAAGACATAAGATGCTTCCCCAAGATCCTTTGTATCAAAATGGCTAAACAATAACTGCTTTGTCTCAACCAACAGGTTAGTATCATTGGTTGCGAACAAAATATTATTAACATATAAAACCAAGAATATGTATTTGCTTCTATTGACCTTCATATATATGCATTGATCGATGATATTCTCCTTAAAACTACTGACGATGACAACTTCATCAAACTTGAGATATCACTACTTGGAAGCTTACTTTAAACCATAAATGGATTTATGAAGTTTACACATCATGTGTTCCATACCAACTTCCTCAAAACCAGTAAGTTGAGACATGTAAACATTCTCAACTAAGTCTCTATCCAAGAAAGTTGTCCTCACATTCATGTGATGCAACTTCAAGTCAAAATAAGCCACTATAGCCATAATAATGCACAAAGAGTCTTTAGTGGACATGGGAGATAAGGTTTCCTTAAAATCAATAACTTCTCGTTGACTGTAACCCTTAGTCACTAATCTTGCTTTATATCTCTCTACTTGTCCCTTGGCATTGTGCTTGGTCTTGAACACCCATTTGCACCCAATAAGTCTACACCCAAATGGCAACTCTACCAAGCTCCACACTTTATAATGTGACATGGAAGTCATCACATCTTTCATTGCATCAATCCATAAGTTGGATTGAGAACTAACAATGGCTTATTTGTAGGTAGTCAGATCTTATACATCACCCACATCGTACCCATGCTCTTGCAAGTAGACAATGTAGTCATCTGAAATTACATCCTACACACCCTCTCTAACCTCCTTAAGGGTATGTCCATTACTACGTCTGAGGCTTCAGGGTCTACTTCCTTAATTGGTTCATTATCAGGAGTGACTACCGGATATTAGTCAACAACAGGGCTATAGATCGAAGTGGAAGCAATAGGCACAAGAATAAAAACTTAGTGTTCTTTAAACACAATTTCTCTTGGCCTTAGGCCCATGCACGTATCATCCTCAAAATAGATAGTTCAATATGACTCAATCACTTTTGGTAGTGTGTGACAAGCAATAAATCCTAGAGCCTCTTCATCCCACACAATAACCAATAAAGTACCTATTGATGGTATTTGGATAAAGTTTCTTGGATTGCGGGTTGTACGGTCTCACTTATGCTTTGTAGCCCCAAACATGGAAGTGAAGAAGACTAGGCTTGCGCGTGTGGTGCATGGATCTCTTGGAAATGGAGCTTGCTGTTTGATTAAAGATGAAAGCAGACTAGTTTCAAAAACTGCAAAAATAAATATGAAAGATGCGAAACACTTGTAGCACCATATCAAGAAGCGTGTGATTCCTTCTCTCCACAATCCCATTCCGTTGAGGAGTACTATGCATTGTATACTAAGCATCAATGCCACATTCCTGAAAGTACTTTGCCAATGGTCCAAGGTTGTGTCCTATCTCACCATATCTACCATAATACTGACCACCTCTATTAGAATGAACCACTTTGATCTTCTTCCCTAGTTGGAGCTCAACTTTTACTTGGAAAGCTTTGAATGCCTGCAAAGAGTTAGACTTTTCACGAATGAGCTCGAAAAACCCTTAACGAGAATGATCATCAATGAACGTGATGAAATATTTGTGGCCACCCATAACAGGAGTGGCGAATGACCTTGTAGACCATAATTTTTGTCCTCGACGCTTGCATTTTATCCTATAGATTGTCACACTCACCCATCATTCTCATATAGCACCATTATGGCCCTTTTAGGCAGTTGGTCTCCGAGCCTCGGGTGGGCTTGTATGTGGTCCATTGAGTGCGTATGTAGTTAAATTCGGAGTGTCATCGTGGCTTCTTTTTTTTGTTATTGGCATCATGCCATAGGAAGCAAGAGGGGCCCCCCGAGGTTTTAACTCAATCGAAGTTTATTGGAGTGTGTCGAATTTGGAGCACTTGGGCTTGTTTCGATCATATCTCCCTCATCCAAACTCGAAATCATGCACCGTTTCTTTTGTTGGATTCCCTACTCATTGAAGAATTCTCTGACAAAATTTGAGAATTTTTTATCAATCAGATCGAACAGTTGGGAACCAGCTTAGCCAGTTCAATGGATTTCGGGTTGGGATTCTATTATTGACGGAGTTCAAATTCGAGCACTGAGCTTTTTTGGTCATATCTCCTATCGACTAAATCATGCACCATTTCTTTTGTTAGATTCCCTACTGTTCAAGGAACATTTTGTCAAATTTTAAAAATTTTTATCAACCGTATCGACCGATTAGAAACCGGTTCAGCCAGATCATTATGCCAGCTGGTATGGAGCACTGATTTTAGTGATTTTGAAGCCCAACTCCTACTTGGTTCTGGCCCATTAGCTCCAGATCAGTCCTAGGCACAGTTTGGGGCCAATTTTTGGCCATTTTGTGGGTTTCTTGCAACCCACCTTGAGTCCATTTGGGGATAAATGTGGCCAGCTTTTGACCTCATAAATAGAGGGGTGTTTATGGAGCTGGGAAGTCCAAGACTGATTAGGGGAGTTCCCGGGATTGAAGGTGTGCAAAATGGAGTAAGCTCATATGTCTATGAAGAAAAAAGAGAAGCAAAAAAATTTGAAAAAGAAGGGGAGAGAGGAGAGGAAAAAAAAAGGAAATGGAGGAGGAGAAAAAAAGAGGAAATAGAAAAGGATGAGGGATTCTCCATATCCGGGTGGGAGTGCTCTCTCTCATTTTGAAGGGGGATTTCCTAAAGTTTTGAGGAAGTGGATACCAGGTTTTGGAGGCATTAAAGAAGAAAGACAAAGGGAGCGTTAGTGAATCCCTACGGTATGAGCGTTGTGTGGCCTACTCTGTTTCTTTTGAGCTTGTCTTTGCCTTCGATGTTTGCAGCCTAGTTTTAGGGCACTAGGCATTGTTTGGATCGGTTCTTAGTCATTCGGAGTTGGAATTGTACTCCGTTTGTTTTATTGGATTCTTGACTCTGTGAGGAAGATTCTGAAAAATTTTGAGAACTGCTCTCAACCGACTAAACCCGTTGGAAAACCGGATTAGCCAGTTCATTAAGTTATATTTTTCGGAATAGCAGTTAGGGTACTAGGCATCATTTGTATTAGTTCTCAGCCATTCAGAGTCGGAATTGTACTTTGTTTATTTGTTTGGATTCCTGACTCTATGAAGAAGATTCTAAAAAAATTTGAGAAC
The DNA here is from genome assembly GCA_016808115.1 of Tetrastigma voinierianum. Classification (NCBI taxonomy): domain Eukaryota; kingdom Viridiplantae; phylum Streptophyta; class Magnoliopsida; order Vitales; family Vitaceae; genus Tetrastigma; species Tetrastigma voinierianum. The sequence continues at coordinate 133,595 of JAEQBH010003991.1, forward strand.
GTCTTTCAATCGGATGTATCGGTTGGGAAACTGGATCAGCGGGTTCATTAAGTTATATTTTGAATAAGCGATTCGACACTAGGCATTGTTTGGATCCGTTCTCAATCTTTGAGAATTGGAATTGTACTCCGTTTGTTTTTTTGAATTCCTGATTCTTTGAGAAAGATTCTAACAAATTTTGAGAACTGGATCAGCTAGTTCATTAAGTTTTGTTTTCTGGAACAGCAGTTAGGGCACTCGGCATCGTTTTTGTCAGTTCTCACTCGTTCGGAATCATGGCTGTACACCCTTTGTTTTTTAGGATTCCTTACTATGTGAGGAAAGTTCTAACAAATCTTGAGAACAACTCTCAACCGGCTAAACAGATTGGGAAACTGGATCAGCCGGTTCATTAAGTTATGTTTTCATAAACAACAGTTAGGGTACTTTGCATTGTTTGGGTTAGTTCTCACTCATTCGGTGTCAGAATTGTACACCATTTATTTTTTTGGTTTCCCTACTCTGTAAAGAATGTTTTGACAAATTTTCAATTTTTTTCTCAACCGGTTCGATCGGTTGGGGAATTGGATCAACCAGTTTGTCGAGTTTTGTGGGGGTAGTCTCATTTTAGTTTAATTGGAGCCCATGACCTTCGTGAGTCAAGCCCATTCACTCCAGATAAGTGTAGGGCTATGTTTAGGGTCTGAACTGGGATTTAGTCTAGATTAATGTGGTTCCATTTTGGATTCGTAAGAATTAGGGTCTATGTGGGTCAAAGGGTAGTTAGTTAAGCACTAGTAGTCTAGTGTTTTGTCGAGTCCAATTCTTTGATATGAATAGACGTGTTTGTATAGTTGCACAAGTGTTGTAGCATCAATGAGTGGCTAAGACGCAATGTATGGTTTCTCCTGGCTTCCTTTGTTTTTTATATTTAATTTTTGAGAGATTGTTGTATGCGTGTAAACTAACCTTCCTACGATTGGCAGCTGGGGACCATAGGTATGTGCTTTAATGTTGGGTAGTGAATTTCACATGGATGCTTGGTGTTTGAGTGTCATGCATGCTTGCTATGTTTGTTAGCTAACCTTTGATGTAGCGCGTGGCCAGGGACCACAGGTACGCACCATTTGCTATTTTGGTTGAGTGTTCTTAAGCATGCTATATACCAATTAGGTGGGTGTGATTCAAGTTGTATGTTTAGCCTTTGAGGTTATCTGATCTTTGTACGCTTATCTTTCGCATACCCAATTCACTAGTAGAGAGACCAAGTTAGAGTGAGAGGGGTGCTTCTCGTATGAGTACCTTCCGATAGGTAACCTAATCCGAACCTAGAAATCTAGTTTTAAATGAATGAAACTTTCTGACTTGAGTCAATGAGGGGTTTTTTGTTCTTACTTGATTTTCCCCTTAATAAATAAAAATAAAAATTAAGTGGTGACTCCAAACACAACCGTTCCTCACTAGGGATAGATTTTTCAAAGCTCGAAAATCAACTCACTTTTTTCTATTAATAACGAGTCGCGTCGGCCCGTGAATCAGGTAGGGTCCACAGACCCACAAATATCTGTATGAACAACCTCAAGCAACTCGGTGCATCTATCAGCCTTGGCATTCCTAATCTTAGCGATCAATTTCCACTTGATGCAATCTACACATGTATCAAAATTTGAGAGATCAAGATCCGGAAGAATCTCATTCTTAATTAATCTCTCTATTCTCTATTTGGAAATATGACCTAGACGCTTATGCTAAATAATAAAAGCCTTTTCATTCAATCACAAACGTTTGGAGAGATATTAATAGAAGACTAACAATATTAACAATATGAGAAACAGAAAACAAATTATACGACTCTAATCTGTAAAGATTCTCACAAAGTATTTCATTACCAATCAATAAGAGTCTCAATATAAATTAATTTTCCATTTCAAGAAAAGCGTATTAAGTCTATCCAAAATAGGTACAGATATCAAATTCTCATAATGGAGAAATTATAGACACCATTTTACAATTCAAAAATATTTATGTCTTGATTTGCAATCTATGACTCACGAAATCAACTTTGGCTCTAATGCCGACTAACATGAACACGTAATGCTCCTAACTAGTTGGACTCCTTCTGCTTATCATCGCCTGCACATAATTGCAAGCATGAATAGTAGCACCACTATCTAATCACTAAGTATCAGAAGACACATTAATGACATTGGATTCAAAACAAACATTTACCCAATGATTATGCTTAACTACTGCTTGACGTTCAGACTTCCTATTATTTGTCTTCTTATACCAAAACTTATGGCAATAGTTGCATTTTTCCTTAAAGCCCTCATTCTTGGGGGCATTAGAAGTGGAAGGCACATTCTTGTATTACATGGCACTAGTATTACGCTGTATGAGTTTCTTATCATTGGGATTGTAGTATAAGAATACTTTCTCTTATGATCCCTCTTTGCCTTAGGTAGTCACCACATCAAATACTCTGGATTTTCCCTTCTTCATATCCTCCTCCTCCTTAGCAGGATGGTAGTCATCACTTGATGGTACATTCTCTTTCTAAGCATTATAACTTGAATCTAATACTATAAATCTCTGACGAAAGTCCTCATGATCGACGAACAACATGAATCGAGCTTTATACCCGATGGTGCTTAATCTTGTTGTGGTAATATCTTGTCGATGCGCCGTACATAGGTGTCCCATCATAGAAAGTGGAGTGAAAAGTGTTCAGAAGCTCATTTTTCTCATTCTTTGAGAACTTTATGTATTTCTTGTCAACGACATCCAAAAACTCCTTCGCATTCTCAGTCTTGGGAATGTTTCATAAATAGAGTCCTTTATATGGTTCTCTATGATCATCAAACAACAATTGTTAGAATACTCTCAGTCCTCATTGCAGAACTGTCATCTGTGGGTTTTGGAAGAGCTTCAACTTTCAAAGTCAAGTTCAGTTTCATAATCGTCAAATTCATTATGAAAGATTTAATGCTTGTAATTAGTCTCATTAAATTTTGTGATGGTAGATGATGAGCTTAAAAGTCATCTATTTTTAGTCCATTTTTCTGTTCGATTTTCATCTAGAAATGAATAATTAATATACAGAAATATGAAACTCGCAATTTTTATTAAGCGGGAAGAGAGAAGAAGTAGAAAAATACGACAATAAGTGGAGAAAGGTGCGATCGAATGGCGGCGAGAAATGAAAAGAAGCGGCTGGAAGTCATTGATGCGAGTTTTAGGGTTCTGATCCGATCGTAAGTCGCGACATCAGGAAATTGAAGAATCTGATTCGGTCGGCGACATGGATAACAAAATATTGAGTCACGACTTGAGGAAATTTGCTCTTGAAAATACGCAAGGAAATGGGTGGCGTCGCGGCGTGGTGGTCGTGGCGTCGAAGCGTGCGTCGAAAGCGCGAACTAAGTTGATGTCAGCGGCGTGAGATGGATGTCGCGACATCGATGACCTGTCGGCGAGGCTGAAGTCACGACATCAAAAACCATCAGAAGGCTGCGAAGCCATAGGCGATATTAGCGACATGAATCAGAAATCGCGACACGGACTGCTTTCGATTGAAGAGGTGAAGTTTCATGAAGTGAGTCACGGCAACAGTTCGAAGTCGCGACATCTGAAGACAAGTTAGCGCAATGACTTAAGTTGATGTCGCGTGAGGGATCGGTCAGCGACATGAGCTTTCTGACTACCAGTTAAGCTCGGAGAACTAAGGCGATGTGCGACATGAGATCGAAATCGTGACATCGGGAACGACCCAGAATCAATGATGCGAGCCATAAAGAGATGTCGGCGACAAGATATTGGTGCGACAGCATGAACAACCAGTTGAAGCCCTCACGGTTCTTTAAGATGATGTCGCTGACAATTGATGTCGCGACATCCGGCATTATCGATTGAAGGCTGCGGATGACTTGGCGAGAATTAGCGACAAGATATCGGCGTGCGACAACCGAGGAAGAGCTGTCGAAACGCAGGCGTGAGAAGATGTCGCGGCCGAAGATGGTGATGTCGGCGACGCTCGAATGACCAAATCAAGGCTACATAGAGTAGGCGGAAGTCGCGGCCTGAGATTGATGTCGCGACATCGATGATCCGCGACAAGGAAGCGATCGCGACTTGAGCGGTGACTTGGGCACGGATGCTCTAAAATCCTGGGCTACGTGGGATTAGGGCCCGATTGAGGAACCACATAAATGCCGGCTATCGACTCATGAAAGCTGACTTGGCGACCCGCAGACGAAGTGCGGATTCTTCGAAAACTCATTTCTTTATTTTTCTTTTCTTTTATTTTTATTTTCTTAATTTTTTTATTTCCGTCGTTTAGAGCGGTGCTCTCGTATTTTATTTTCGTTGTATTTTAAGATGCGGATGTTATCGTTTGTTTGAAGTGAATCACGATTTCAATTTCTTTCAAATTACTACAGGATGTTTGAAGTTCGAACTGAGTGCAGGTCGATTGTTTCGAGTTTCAAGTGGAGTTATTCTTGTGATCGGAGGAATGTTGTATCGTGGTGATGGTGGGAATCCGGCTTCCATTAAGTGAAGCGTTATAGTCAGAATTTATCTTTCACGTGGTAGTTTTCAGCGACTTGTTAATTTCGATTAATGAATTTACTTACGGTTTTGGGTTTGTGGATACGATTATCGATTCTTATGCAGTTAAGATTTGCGTCATTGCTGGTTCAAGGAGGGTCACTCACAGTGACCACAGGGAAGACATTCACGAGAGTAATGTACATTTCTTTGAAGGTATACTAACACGCTATTAGGGATCTTTGAGCTTTTGTAAGTTCCTTAGATAAATCCTCTTCTCATGAAATCAATAACGAGTTGAATGAGTTATCTATTTAAACAAGCAAGAGTTCACCTCGGTCGGATAGTGAGACTAATCCGTGTTAGGCGAGATCTAATCAAGGAAGGTTGATGTATTCTAATTTCGAGAGGAGCAATGCGGAGTTGTATATCCTTACATGAAGGCCGATAACTTGGGAGCTAGGTTTGGAGTCCATAAAATGGAGTGTAGTATTGCGAAAGAAAAATACCCGAGTTAAGGAAGTCCCTTTTAAAAGTAGTTATCTAATTCCTGTATTGAGAGAATCGGGTCATAGAATAGATAATGAGAGTAATGGAGTGTGGAGAGATCGGTACTACAGCGCCTTAGACCCGATTTTGAAACTTGAGATAATCAAGAGATTTTATCGAAATTAACTCTGAGGAATCGATAGTTCACTATAAGCTGTTTCTATTGATGTGTCTTACGAGGATAACTATTCGAGTGTCGGTTCTTTTATTAGAATTCATTATTCTTTGTTCTTTATCTTTGTTATGTTGGATAGTTCGAGTTATTTTTCCTTTGTTCGTTTAATTTTCCAGCACCTTAATCTTGGATCTAATATATTTGTAGTCGAATAGTATGGAAATTGAGTAGTCGGGGTAGTTGATTTAAAATTCTTGAGATCTGCATGGGATCGATATCGGACTTAAATCCGGCCCCATTAACGTAGGCACGTAAGCTTGCGAATGTCGGACCAACCAAACTTTGAAAATGATTTACTCTAAAGATTGGTGGTTTATATAGTATAGGATATGAGGTTTAGCAGTGCGAATTGCTTGCAGGGATTAGGCTTGATAGTCCTTTGGTAATAGTGTCATAAATTTGTATATGTGTGCTTTGGTTCGGTCATCAAGTTTTATGGCGCCGTTGCCGGGGATTAGATAGTAGTCCTTTGGTGATAACGTCATAATCTTGCATGCATAACTAATGCATAAATGTCTGAAACATGTTTTAGTCTATGATAGAGAACTAAGGAAAACTCAAAGTTGAAAGATAGCGAGGAATGTAAAATTCATATGCAAAACAAAGACATGGAAATTGCTTCATCCTTCAACTTGCAAATGACCCACAAAGTGGTCACAAAATCTTAAAGTTTATAAAAAAATAGAGACTTATACAGTAATAGCAATTCTGGCATCATAACCAAATATGTCAATTTCTCACCGATATGGTAGTAAAATTGTGCGATTCATGATACTTAAGGAAATCTCTTTACCAAACTAAACATCCTACCAAATAATCAAAGTCATTGATAGGACAACTTACAAATCTTAGCAAAATTGATGAGCAAGACGAGAGAAATTATAGCTCAGCATCAATTTAAAAAAAGTATCGACATGCTCATACTCACGAGAGGCAAGTTCTTAAGTATCAATATTTCTCAATTTTCACCTAAGTGCAATAAGCATTCAATCTTATTCACAATACGATGCAATGAATAATCACAAATATTACTAACATAAATTGTTAAACATTATGTAAAAACTAGTGAAAATATTACAAAATTGGGAAAAGGAAAACATGAAATTAATAACAATCGGAATCAGAGAAAAATATGAAAAATACCCATAAATAATAATTAAAAAATGGAACTAAAGGTGAATGAGTGGGTGGACCTTGTGCTTCTCCTACCGCCATTTTTGAATAAAATAGTCATTCCATAGTTCTCGTTATTTAATAATTGAAGAATTGGCTAGAGAAAAAATGACCATATATTAAAGAAGAATGAATTGTTGCAACTGTCCATATCCACATCCATTTAATTAAAAGAGAAAAAGGAAAAAATCATTCACATCCACTAAACAGTTATAAAGTGATAATGCTTTAAGTGGATTATAATTAACAATTTTTTTTTTTTTTTAAATCTTGTTAAAAAACTGACATCCCTTTGGTTCTCAGGAATCGAGATTGTCATTCACGTCAATGAAGAAAAACATCTTTTTGTTTGTTGTTATAAGTGAATCGTGAGAAAAAGATCCTTTGTTTGTTCTAGTGAATCGTAACATATTTTGTTATTTATCTTAAATTGTGATTGCCATTAATGTCGATCGAATAAACAAAGAATTTTTTCTCAAGGCTATGAGAAACAATGATAATTGAAATTATTGAAATGTTGTAACATCTTTTGACTAAAATCAAATATGAACATATTCTCATGGTTTCGAAATTAGCAATGGAAACGAACAAAATCCAGAAAACACAGTAAAACAAATTTGACAATTTTAATGTCAATTAAGATGGCTCTGATACTAATTGTTATATTATTTGTCAAAAAGGAAAGCATTTACTGAGCCTAAAAACAATTGATCAATAATCAAAAAACTAAACAAATGCATTACAAAATAATAACTTTATTGAACAAAAAAGTATATCAATTCATAGTGTGCAGAAAACATACCTTGTACAGATCTGGAATTATTGGTTGTCGTTTAATGCAAAATTTCTTGAGAATGAGATCGAAGAAAAATTAAGGTTGAAGATGACTCTTTCCTTCTTCCCTAAGCGTATTCTACAAAAAACCTTGAAAATTCTATGGCTATATTTACTTTTATATATATAGAGAGAGATAAATATATAGAGCACAAAGGAATAATTGAGCTTTGGTCCAATTGGCTTACCAAAGTAAGGGAGAACATAGAATCATAAGCTCTAACTAGTTTATTTTAAATCATCTCACAAATGACTCATAATTAACATGCACAATTAAACAATTAGAATTGTAACATGATTATGTTTAGTCCAAAATTAATAAATTAATCAAACATTTCAAAATTTCAAAATGACTTTTTTTAGAGAAATTTTTAGAATTTTAAAATGACTTGATAAATAAAATAAAATAAAAAAATCTTTTGTGAAGTAATACTAGTAAGACGTGCCCATCATGTCTGACATGTAGTAGAGCATTCAACGTTTCAAGAAAGTAGGGCATAGGAAGGGGAGGGATCCTGGGTTCGAGTCCCAGTAAAAAAAGTTTACTATATTGTAACTAAAGTGTTTAGCTGTAAAAAAAAACCTATTAAGGATGTATAAAAACCAATAAATTAACAACGATTCATCTTTTATATAAGTTAATAAAAAAGCTTTCTCACCAAGTAAAACTTGTTGGGAAAAAAAAAACCGCATAGGGAGATATACTTCAAAAATGAAAACAATCATCAAAAGATTTTTCATGTCAAATCATTAAATGTTCAACAATGGAAGTGTACTTGAATCCATAATGAATATGATGAAAATAATTTGATTCTTGATCTTTAAGTCTTGTAAGTAGAACTCAAGTGATCGGTTTTTTATCTTCCAAATCTTATATGCACAACTTCTCTGATTTCTTAAGAGTCTCTTATCTACTCATGGATGTTAGAAAGAAAACTTATGCATATGACTTGGGACTACAACCTATTTATAGAAGATTCAGTGATAAATATGAAAAGTCAAGTTATATCTCCTTAAATAGATTATACATTCCTTTAAGAAGATACATGGTACATTCCCCTTCATGAAGATCCATGACTTTTCATTTCTTATTTTTAATTTGGCCAATCATAAAATAAAAAATAAGACTTTTAGTATCTATACACTGCAAATTCATACCAAATATAATGTTTTTAACTCCATTAACTTAATCCTTATAAGATTACTTTATTTGAATTAATTTACTAGATAGCCATAATGCATAATTAGTGATATATATGGCTCACATTTTAACAAAATTTCAAACAAAACTAAGTAACCCCCAGCTTAGAATAAGATTGATACGATCAACTAAGCTACACTAATTTTCGAGTTATTTACTTGACTTATATATTTACGTAATATTGTATCTGCCTAACATTATGACAATGTTAGTAAATAAAAGTGACAATTTTAATAAGTACAAGAAACAATTTAAAATATTGGTATTTATTTATATATTTATTAAATTATTAATTACCATATGGAGTAGGGTATTTGTAAATGAAGAATGCTCTTTATGAAGTAAAATCACCATAATGAGAATCATTCAATTGGTAAATAAATGAAGGTACATTAACCTTCATTACTCGTATTTAAGATGAGCAAAGAGAGCTTGTACATGAAGTCTATAAAAACCCCCTCTCTCCCTTTGTAGTATCATCCTGAGCATAACAAGTTATTCTATCTATTTCTCTCTCCCTTTCTTTCTCTTTCTCTTATTCTCTTATCTCATTTCTCAAATCTCTCTTATTCTTTCTTCTCATTTGATACGTAAACAAAGAGAATAATATATCTCATTTTAAGTTTGCATATATATTATATTTCACAACATGTTATCAATATGAACTTGCTCTCGAATAATTTCTAACCACAACGAAGTAATTTCAATTTTGCATATCTATAATTATATTTGGTTTTGATTATAAACCAAAATCTATACTGCTATTTGTCAAAACCGATCATAATACATTATTATCAAAGGTTTGTCAACAATGTCAAATCTCACAAAACTTGAGTTTGTGGAACTTGACATTACCAAAAAGAATTATCCATCTTGGAGCATTGATGCTAAGATACATCTTGATGTAATGAATATTGGGGCTGCCATCAAAGAAGGAAATCAAGCATCCCTGCAAGATCACAGAAAAGCGTTGGTTTTCCTTCGGCACCACCTCCACGAGGATTTAAAAAGTGAATACCTTATAATAAATGGCTATTTCACTATATGGAATGAGTTGAAGGGGAGACATGACGACTAGAAAACTGTGATTCGCCTAAAAGCTAGATATGACTGGATGCACTTGAGGTTGCAAGATTTAAAACAATGAGTGAATACAATTTTGCATTATTTAAAATCATCTCTCAGTTGAAGCTATGCGGAGAGAAAGTCATAGAATAAGACATGCTAGAAAAAACATTTACCACATTTTCATGCCTCAAATGTGCTCGTACGATAGTATCGAGGCGTAAATTTACAAAAAATACTTTGAGTTGATATCATGTCTTCTTATTGTTAAACAAAATAATGAGTTTTTGATGAGAAATTACAGTCGTCAATTAGATCTAAACCATTTCCTAAAGTTAATGTGATATTGTCCCAGGCCAGTAGACGTGGGCGTGAGCGGGGCGTAGTCATGATCGTGGAAGGAATTTCGGATACCATGGAACTCATGGTAGTAATCATTCAAATTCCCAAAAAAGGAAAACCCTATGGAACCACTAGAAGTGGAATAATACTAACGTGAAACAAAAAAATGGGAAGTATATACAAAATACACATTCCAAGGCCCATGAGAATAATTGTCATAGATGTGGTATGAAAGGGCATTGGTCGTGTACCTGTCGTACGCCCAGACATTTGGTCAACCTCTACCAAACATCAATCAAAGAAAAAGGAAAATAAATATGAATGAACTTTACTGATATAAATGGATTAGACTTAACTTACTATGATACTGATTTCTTTTGAGGTCTTAGTAGAAAAACTTACTATTTGATAAATGATGAAAATACTGCTACTGAATGATGCTTCTTGTATCAAAATTAAATAAAATATCATTTTGTTATTAAATCTATTACATTGCTATTTATATTATCTATAATATTTATTAGTTTTATCTTAAATCCATGTGTTATTGATCTCAAGATGAATGAAGGTGATGTATGTTTTGCTGATTGTGCAACTACACACACAATTCTTCGAGATAAAAGATACTTTATAGATTTGACATTAATAAATGTCAATGTAATTACCATATCTGGTACTACAAACTAAAATGAAGAGATTGGAAGAGCAAAAATAGCTACAAAATGAAACTAGGTTCCATATCAATAATGCATTATATTATAGCAAATTCACAAGGAATTTGCTCAGCTTTAAAGATATCCGTAGAAATGGATATCATATTGAAACTATAAATAAAGGTAATATAGAATGTCTTTACATTACCTTTATTGTTTATGATAAGAAACTTAAAATGGAAAAACTCTCAACATTCTCTTATGGGTTATATCATACAGTATAAAATACAATAAGTACATATGTTGTTGTGAACCACAAGTTCAACAACCAAAATACTTTTGTTCTTTGGCATGACAAGTTAGGTCACCCTGAGTCCTTAATGATGTGGAGAATCATTGAACACTCACATGGGCATCCACTAAATAACCAAAAGATTCTTTTGCCTAATGAATACTCATGTGCTACTTGCTCACAAGGTAAATTGATAGTCAGACCATCATTTAGCAAAGTCATATTTGAGTCACTAGTCTTCTTAGAAATAATGTAAGGAAACATATATGGACATATCCATCCACCATGTGGACCTTTTCATTACTTTATAGTCTTAATAAATGTCTCTATGAGGTGGTCACATGTTTGTCTTCTTTCCACACAAAATGTTGCATTTTGTTAGGCTCGATACCTGAGTAGTCAAATTACGAGCCTGAATTTCTGATTATCGATTAAGATTATCGGACTCGGCAATGCAAGCGAGTTTACCTCTCAAACCTTTACTAACTTTTGCATGTCTGTTGGAATAAATGTTAAGCATCTTATTGCTTATACTTACCCAAAATGGTTTAGCGAGTCCCTCATCAAACATCTTCAATTAATAACTCGACCACAGCTAATGAAAGCAAAGTGCTGGAGGAGAAACACGGCGGGGACATGCTATTATGCATACTACGAGCTTGATTTCGTGTTCTGACAACTTACCATGAATGCTCACTTCTAGCAGATTAGGCAAACAACCAAATGTTATGATTTATGATTTTTGTTGTGCGGTTGCTGTATCAATTGCACCTACAGCATAGCAAATGAGTCCCAGCGAAGACTTGAGATTTATGTAGGTTTGATTCTATGTCTATCGTAAAATATCTTGAACCCTTAAAAGGAGATGTTTTATAGCCCATGTGGTGTCATTTTAATGAGAATGTATTCCTGTTAGGGGAGAAAGTCGGTTCTGAAACGATGAGAAATCGCTTCAATGCATCTGTGTCATTTTGATCATCGCCGCAAATCAATGTGAACTAGAAGTTCGAAGGATAATTCATTTGCGAAAATCTTGCAAATCAATTACTAGAAAAGTGATAAAGATAGTGACAAAACACACATATCTATTGCAAAGGCTTCAACTAAATTGATGTCCTTGAAGGACAATTAGCAAATTAGTCTCAAATACACAGGCGTGGGAGCTATTGGCTCAGATAACTCCTGGGAAATGAGAACCTGAAAGAAAATTGGTACCAGCCAAAGAGCGGATATAAAACAAAAGGCCCCAACAAAGGCATACAATAAACGAAAGGTCCTAATAGAGACATATGATGAACAAAAGGCCCTAATAAAGGCATATGGTGAACAAGAAGCCCCTATAGAGGCGTACAATGAACAAAAGGCTTCAGTAGATGCATATAGTGAACAGAAGCGTGTAGAGCGCCTGATGAACAAAAGACTCTTGAAGGAGTGTGAAATAAAGAAATAAACCTAAAGAGGCACATGTACCACCTAAACATTATAGGAAATCTCAGCCAAGTTATGTGCACTAGAGATATAAATGGGGTCAATGATATTGTTATCAATAATATTTTTCTTTCCAAGTGGTCTTAGACATCATAAGGAGTAGTGAGGATCTCAAACCACAAAATGTTAAAGAATGTCTACATAGAAATGATTGACCATAATGGAAAGAAGCTATGAGGTAGAATTAAACTTGTTAATGAGAATGATAATTTTTGGACCGATGGTTTAAACACTGGAGTACTAAAAAACTTGTTGGTACAAATAGGTATTTGTACGAAAGCGAAATGCAAATGATGAGATCATAAGATATAAAGCGCGATTAGTAGCATAAGGTTTTTCGTAAAGACTTGGTATTGACTATGAGGAAATATATTCTCCTATCATGGATGCAATCACTTTTCGTTTTTTAATAAGTTTAGCAGTCTTTGAAGGACTAGATATGCGTCTCATGGATGTCATCACATCTTATCTATATGAATCCATAAATAATGACATACATATGAAAATTCCTGAGGCTAAAGGATTTAAATTACCTGAAGTAAATAATACAAAGTCTCATAGTATGTGCTCAATTAAATTACAACGATCTCTATACGGATTGAAGCAATCTGGATGCATGTGGTACAATCGCCTTAGCGACTATTTATTGAAAGAATGGTATGCAAGCAACCTTATACGCCTATACATCTTTATCACGAAATCGGAAATCGGATCTGTAAATATTATTGTGTATGTTGATGATTTAAATCTTATTGGGACTCTTGAAAAGCTCATAAGAAAGCAAAATATTTGAAAAATGAATTTAAGATTAAGATATTGGGAAAACAAAATTTTGTTTCGGCCAGCAGATTGGGCATTTCCCCACTAGAGTTTTGATCCACCAATTGACATTTTACTAAGAGAAAATCTTAAAGCGGACTTTTTATATAGATAAAACATACCATTTAAGTTCTCAATTGGTTGTCCATTCACTTAACGTGAAAAATGACCCATTTCATTCCTATGAAAATGGTAAATAATTACTTGGTCCTGAAGTACCATATATTAGAGCCATGGATGCACATATGTATCTTGCTAGCTGTACTCGCCCATATATTACTTTTTCTGTTAATTTATTAACCATGTACAATTCCACTCAAACCTAGAGACATTGAAATGGTATCAAGCACATATTGTGCTACCTCTAAGGAACTATTGATATGAGTCTATTTTACTCAGAGGTATTGAAGCAACAATTGCTTGGATATGCTGATGTAGGAAACCTGTCAAATCCACATAAAGTTAGATCACAAACAGGGTATGTGTTCAATTGTAATGGAGCTGTTATTTCAATGAGATCCTTTAAGCAGACAATGGTGGTCACATCATCGAATCATTATGATTGTAGCAATTCACGAAGCAAGTCGAGAATGCATATGGCTAAGATCGATGATTCAACATGTCCAAGAATCATGCAGACTCCCCTCTATCAAAGACAACCCGACAACGTTATTGGAAGAAAATACCGCATGCATTGCACAAATAAAAGGAGATAGAACTAAACACATTTATCCAAAGTTCTTTTATACAAATGAACTCCAAAAGTGGTGAGGTGATGTTCGAAAAATAACCAGTGATAATCACAGCAAACTTATTCATAAAGTCATTGTCAACCTTAACATTCAAGAAGCTAATATACAATATTGGAATGGGCAAATTGAAGGACATTGACATGAGAGGGGGTATGCTTATAACATGATGTTAGTGTACTATACTATTTTTCCCTTCATCCAAATTTTGTCCCACTGAGTTTTAATAGTAAGGTTTTTAATGAGGTAGATAACTGAGAATAAGAACCTCTATAACATCATGAGAATATTGTACTATTTTTCCTTCGCAAGGTTTTATCCCACTAGGTTTTATTTGTAAGGTTTTAATGAGACATATTCTTAATGATGGTCATTGATAGGGGGTGAATCGTATTAGCATTTCCACCATTATTCTCGTAATGTTATGCAACTAAATGCAGATTCACACTGTATCTTATAAATATTACACTAATCCCTCACATTTGTGAGTTTTGCAGGTATTAAAGAAAAGCAAGCAAAGAAGATAGCAAAAAGAGCACGAAAGCAAAACTTGACAAGAGGCCTCGGGTTCGCCAAGGCGAAGCCTACCTTCACCTAGGCGAAGACAAGACCAAGGCGACACGGATGAAGGCCTCGGGTTCGCCGAGTAAGGAAGCCCTTTGATTGCGAAGTACTTGTGGCCTTCTCCAAAGGCGAAGGAGGTCGGGTTTGGACAAAAATGTACCGTTCTCAAGCGATTTTGGTGTTTCAACACCATAAAATGCTACACTTGTAATAACATAGACGATCTTGGAGAGCTTGTAACATTGCACATATCTAGGGTTCTCTCTAAGCTTTCATTTTTCTAGGGTTTGTAGATTTTCTTAGTTTTTAGCTTGTGTTTGGAGCCAAGTTGCAAGATCCAGCTGCTAGAGGACTTCTTGTAGTGGTGGAGCATGGTTTTGGGGGACCTCTACTTCATATTTGTTTTGTATCCCTAAATCCTTCTTTTTCTCTTAATATTTCAACATTATGTTTGTTATAGACATGCTATTGTTGGGTTTTGAGGCTGTTATGAGTGGCTAGATCCTCCTCTAGCGCTGGTTGTGGACATTGGTGTTTGGCTTATGTAGTATACTGATTTTTTTTTTTTTTGTGAATATAATCTTGGTTGAGGTTTTATGGTGTGGTTCTATGAATTTCCAGGTTTGTTCAGTGTTGCATGTTAGTTAGTGAGATTGAGACCTAGAGTTCAAAGGGTTTCCAAAGTGACAGTTGGAAGTATACCCTTGGGACTTGATTATCATTCCCCGATATTCTACAATTGATAAAATCAATTTGACTTAACCAAACAAGTCTAGGAAATTAGGAATATCTAGTACTATATAGATTTTATTATGAGGGACATCATCTAATCGTATGTGATAATCATATGGACCGGAAGGTGATCAATCTAAGCATAACTTGAGAATTTCATTGCATGGACCGAAAGGTGACCAATGGAAATTCCCAATGATTAATTTACCTTAGCACAAGTAACACATCCTTTGACCTACATGGACCGAGCGGAGAATATAAATTAGGTGTGAGAAATTAAGTAAAGGCTCGAAATAGTGATCCTCATGCAGAGTTCCTTAGGTAATAAGCACAAGAGTATTTTCAACAGTGGCTTAATGGACATAGTGTCAATACCAATGGAGATAGTCGGCCTGATGTCATTTTATAAGTGTTCTTACATCTTAGCCCAAGTATTTTGCTAATATTTTAGAGTAGAGTGATTAAATTAGTTTTATTTCTAGTTAACAACCCCTCACAATATTTTATTTCCTTTCGAATAAGTAAGATTCTTGAATAGTCAGATGAGTAATCTTTGCTTAAATCATCTCTTCCATGTGGGTTCGACAAATGAGGTTTTTTTTTAATTTGAAAGCCACTATATTACTTATGATTTATGCACTTGCGGATTAGGTTGCTTGTTAACAAAACTTTTATATAAACGAAAATAATCGAATAGTCATTCAAGGGGGAATGTTGTATATGGAGGGTCTCTTTATGGATAATGAATTACCATAATGAGAATCATTCAATTGGTGAATGAATGAGTACATGAACCTTTATTACTCCTATGTAGGAGATGAGTAAAGAGGCTTGTACATAGAGGCTATAAAGCCCCCTCTCTTCCTTTAGTATCATCACGAGAAGAACAAGTTCTTCTATTTATCTCTCCTTTTTCTCTCTTTTCTTATTCTCATCTCTCGTTTCTCAATTGTCTCTTATTCTTTCCCTTTCATTTGATACATATACAAAAGAGAAAAGAATATCTCATTTAAGTTTGCATTTATAATATATTTCTAATATAAGCAATATTTATACATTAAAAGTTAATATATTTTAATCATTAACTATATAAAATAAAAAAAACCAATAAGGAAATTAAAAAATGGGAGAAATTAAGTTTATTTCAATTCATTATTAAAAATAAAGTTTTTTAATTAAATATATTTCTAAATAATGAAAAATGAGAATTATTTTATAAAATTTATTAAAAATAAAAATATAAGACATCAAAAATTAATTTATTTTATAGCATAAAATTTTGATTTAATTTGGTAAGAATTTATAAAATTTTGGAATACATACGGGTTGAAATAAAAAAAAAAAAGGGAATTGGGCTAGCTAAAAAGATATATTTTTTTAGTTCGGGCAAAGTGGCTGCAAACACACATTTCCCTTTTTTTTTTTTGAAATTTAAATATACAATTAAAAGATAAATTACAATAATCTTCTGAACCAAATCTTCGAAACACACTTTTCCATTTATACTATTCATTTCAAGCTGTTAAAAAAAGGTATGAAGCTATAATATTAAGAAATTCAATATTTTCTACCCTTTATATTCATTTTCTTCAAAAGAAATACATCAATTATAAAGTGATTAAAAAAAATAATTTATTAATTTGAAACAAATCACATTAATTTTTATTAAAAGAATTCCAATAAAATAAAATGGAACAAAAAATTTTAGGAGACAAGGTTTGAAAGAAGATAAAAAAAAAACATATAACATGTTTTTTCAAAGAGAAATTTATTTTGATCTTCCAAAACGTGTTATTTTTAAATAGAAATAAATATGAAGTAAAATTTGCTAGAAATTCCAAAAGTTTAAGGGAGTTAAGTAACTATATATATTTAAAGGTAAGTTGATACTAATGAATGAAAAGTTCGGTAATAAAAAATAAAAAAACAAATAAATGAATTATTTCGTTGCTCAAAATTTTCTTAAAGTTTTATCGTATTATACAACAAATATCGTGAATTATAAAGAAATATAGCACAGTTAGTATTATTTATAAATATGTTTTTTCTTCTAAAATGAGGGGACACCCCCATAGGCCATGACTACAGATAAATATTAAAGCTAAAGTCTATCCCATATTGATATGCATTGATATGATTCTTGCTTGTCGATTCTGTGAGTGTGGGTAATCTGTAAAGGCGATGAGTTATCGCGTAATATATTAGTTTTTGGGTTGGTGATCGATTGGGCGGCGCTTATCGTTGGTCTTTTCGTTGAGAGTGATACGTGGCGAGATATTCACGAGAAGAATTTCTGCGGAAAAGAAATTTATCAGGTGCTAAAGGTGATCAAGTGAATGTTAACCCAGTATGAGCCGCTGCAGAGTGAATATTGTCCATGGACATCCGGTTTCTCGGTATAAAGTAATCTGATCGTATGATTCGAGCATAAGAATGTGAAGTGGTACTTAAGTTTGATGAGTTATCCCACCTAATAGATTAGTCTTTTGGATTTGATTCTTTGATTGAGCTTGAGGCCCCATCATGCACTCTCCTTCATCAAGGGACACCCATTTTATCATCCTATCGGATTTTCTGAATTCTTAGTAGTGGAAGTTGGAGAATTTGTAGTCCATTGTTATACTTGATATCATTAATCCGTAGTCCATTGGAGATAGTTGATATCAAGGTTTGTTTGAATTTCTCATTCACGAGTCAAGAGCTCTCTAATCTATAAGAAGATTTTGCAGTCATGGATGATCATGCAACAAGCCCCTATGTTCATACATTATACATGATTTGTTTTTTGTAACAATGGCGGAACCAAAAAATATAATCAGAAATGACATAAAAAATTTTAGAGGGGTTATAATAGTTCAATGATGATGTAATTTTCTTGTAGTCATGAGGTGTTTTTTTCCAAAATTTAATACCTTTCATGCATCTATAAGAAGTTAGTTAACTTTAATTTATACATCTCTTATATAGGGTCCAACAAATATTACCTATTAATTACAAATATATAAATCAACATATTCATTATAAGTATTACTATGAATTTCATATTCAATACCTAATATACAGATTTTACTATAAAAAACTTTATGATATGATAATCTAGCCAAAATTTGATATAAGATCAAAATTTAAACTAGTATATATTGTAGAAAAATTTAAACAAAAAACAAGTTTCACTGACCCTTTTTACTTAATTGTGACAAATCACTCCTATTCTTTATGTTTATTAAAAATTAAAATAAAATTCCACAACTTTTCAACAAAAGAAATCACAAACATCTGATTCTATGCTTTATTCCCTTCCAAGAATTTGTTTCTTGCGTAGTACAAGGACCCATCTTTTTAAAAAGTCGATTCGGTTGCTTTGTTTAAGTAAAGCAACAAAAACAAAAAAAAAAGGCTAGTATGTTTCTAAGTCCAATTTTGCTTTATCAAAACTTTCGATTTAAGTTTTATTTATTTTTTACTTTATTTCTTTTTATGTAGTATTGATGTCTGTTCTCAGCTTCTATTATAAGAAATTCCTGTTTCATTGTATTTTATTTCATTTTTGTTAAATTTGGATATTTTTTTAAATTTTTTACTTAACCCTTCTTTGGAACCTAAAAAGTACTATAGAAATAAAATAAAGATAAAAAAGTGCTCATATGAAGGAAAGGGGTTCAAAAAAATTTGTGTGAAACAAATACTATAATGTAATGCAAAACTGAATATAATACTAGATGTAAAAAAATGAAAAAGGAAATTTTGATGGAAATAAAATTTAAAATTAATAAAAAATAGATTTAAAGTTAATAAATTAATTGTATATGTTTATTTAAACCCATTTTATTTGTTATTAAATTTACAAATGTAAACTTTATGAATTTTGATTATATTTAATTTTCTTTTTGTATATTCTACATTAAAACAAACATGAGAAAATAATTTTATAATATTTTTCTATGTCAACTCATTACAAGAATTTGGGTATTTTTTAAATCTTCCAACCTATTTTACTTTTATTAAAAGATTAATAAAATATTTAATCAGTTTTTTAAATTTAATCATATTCTATTATGATAAACATAACCTTAAAAAGTATAGATTTTCTAAAGCAATTAAAAACATGGCATCTCATTTTCATACTTGGTATTATTTTATTTTCATGTAAACTACTAACTAGACTTAATTTCCCTATGAAAAATTAATCAAAAATTTCTTAAAATTAGTTAATTTGAAAACATTTGAAAGCTTTGTTTGGTTGCTAGAAAATTTGAAGGGGAAATACAAAAAGAAAGAAAAATAAAATAAAGAAAATAAAAAATAAAATAGACATAATATATATATTTTAATTTTCAACCTTTTAAATTTTTGTTGAAAGTTAATCACTTTAAGTAATTGATAAAGGTGCTTAAAAGCTGGTCTAGAATCGCCTTGGAGCATGACTCTAGTGGAAAAGAGGCCCTAAAAACTTTTACAGCTGGCCATAAAAGCTTATTTAATTTTTTTAAAAATTCTTTTAATTTTTAAGCTAAAATAAAATGAAAATGGAAAATTCAGAGGAAAGTCACCGCAACGACATTGTATTGACTTTGTATAGACTCCGATACGCTGATTCTCGATCTTACGATATTTATTCCTTTCTCATACACATTTGTGTTTCGAAACTTTGGGTCCCGTTTTTCAAAAAACACTAAAACTTGCGAAAGCCGCGAGCTAGCAAGAGAGAGAGAATCGGCTTCTTCGCAGGCATTGTCGGAAGATGGGACAATACTCCAAGGTTGTTTGAACTCTGTCGACAACAAATATGACCGAAGACGAAGCTCCCGGTGAAGACGATACGGTGAACTCAGTCGCCGGAGGCTTTGCATCCTTGTCCATCATCGGAGTTGCGGCCGGTGAAGGAGGGGAATCGAGTTCCGGAGCTTCGAATTCAAAGAAAGATCCGAGGACGATAGCGAGAGGGTATGCCATTTGTACTTTTCTATTTGGTTTCTTTGTTGTGCCGTGTTCTCTAGTGGGTCTCCTATTGGCTGCTGAAAAATGGAGGGTAGGTAGCGGTGATAGTCATTTTGTTAGGTGGGAAAATTAAAAATTTTATGACGAGAAAAGGGGTTAAGCCCTGGGTTTCTCTTTGTTTTGTACTTGAGTAGGAAGACGGAGCCTTTCCGTTATTTGAGGAATTTTTTCGTTAATTAGAAACCAACTGTAGCATAGAGGACAAAATTGGAGTTCATTTCTTCTTCCTTTTCTCTATAATCCAAATGGATAATGAAAAGATCGAGGTGACTTTTAAGACGTTATATCAAAGTATTGCTTTTGGTCTAGTGAACTAGGCAATGGTGTTTTTCCTTATTCTCCTTGTTCCAACCAAGCTTTTGGTATGAATGAAATGAAATTTATTGGGTTCTTGTTTCTTTTGTAGGTATCAGTTGGAGTTATGTAAGAAAGCTTTGGAGGAGAATATTATTGTTTATATGGGAACAGGTTGTGGGAAAACCCACATAGCTGTGTTGCTTATGCATGAGTTGGGTCATTTGATAAAGAAACCCCAGAAAAATATTTGCGTATTTCTTGCTCCTACAGTGGCTCTAGTTCAACAGGTGAGCTGCTTACCTTATCACGGTTTCCTTTATTTCTTCCAATTTTACTTGACTGTTTAATTTAAGTTAGATGTATTGTTTATATGGTTGGAAACTTGGCATAATATTTTGAGAACAATATAAATATACTTTCAATCACTCCCACCCATGGGGCTACAATGCTCAGACTAACTGATGGGTCTGTACTCCATTATTATTATGATTATAATCATCATTTTTGATAAAACCAAATACAATCAAGATACTGAAGAGCATTTCCTTATGAGGATGTATGCAGAAGGGTGAAGACGATTCACATAAAACAACCAGAGAAAGGAACCCAAGCCTAAAGTGCGTTTATCATGAGTTTTCCCTCTAAAAGATCATTAAGAATAAACAGATTAGGGATCTAGCTCTCGAGGAACGTATAACATGGCTTCTAGCTATGATGATCCTTCTCTTGGGAAGGGATTTATGGCTATTTTCTCATGGGCCTCTTCAGGGAGGCAGAGATCCTTGTGGCTGTCCCATTAGATGAGAGCTGTGCTTTTCCTAGAGATTGTCCTTCTTCTATTTGACTTAGATTCTTTGTTTCTCTTCTAAATTGTGTTTTGCTTTTGCTTTTGTTAGGGATATCTAAGTCTTCTATTTTCAGTAAATTCCTATTACTTAAAAGGAAAATATACGTTGTGCAAGATGATCATAATTTTTTATGAGATTCTTTCCTTTTTTTTTTTAAGCTATATTTGACATTTGTTTATTTGTGATGTTAAATATATTGTATATTTTCTCTGCCTTCTTTGTCTCTTATGGTTATTATTTTTGTAGCAAGCTAGAGTAATTGAAGAATCAACTGATTTCAAAGTTGGAACCTATTCTGGGAATTCTAGGCGCTTGAGGAGTCACCAGGATTGGGAAAAAGAGTTTGCACAATATGAGGTAGTAATGCTGGTTGATTCATTTATTTTGTTGGATCCTGCAGCCTTTATTCTTGTTTCAATAGTTCTTAATTCTTGCTTGAAGGTGAATATACATTATAGGTATTCAATCCTTTACATATTATTTACTAATTGATATTTAAATCAATTTAATGCAAAAGACTACTGTTTTAAGATAGGTGACAAAAACTCTACCAAGGAAGAAAAATGTATACAAGAAGGATAAATATTTTTAATCAAAACAATAAGAAGAAAAGAAGCTTACAGCTATTGCCAAAGCATGAACAACCACCTAAAAAAAATGATGCAAAATGTATCAAGACCCTGTCAAAGGCTCCAAAACAACTATGGACATTTGTCACTGTGAATCCCCAACAGAAAAGTTCCTGATTTAGGTGCTAGGAATTTTGTTTATGAATGTGAGTCTCCATACAAGCTAAAGATCAAGGAACATAATTTTATACCTTTTACATCTTCCATCTTTCTTCTACTACATGGTATCAAAACAATGGGCAAAGCTTGTGTTGATCATTTATCATGCATCCCTTCTGGAAGTCAAGGTTTGTTGCATATACTAGGCTACTAGCTCTAGAATTACGGCAGTTGTCCAAATAGCAGATGCAATCATTCCATCTCTCTTATTCTACAAAACATTGTTCTTAAAAGGCAAAGGGTACATAAGGTGAACTGAGTTCTATGGGTGATGTTCATGTGGCTGCTGGAGTGCGTGAACAGCTGTTGCAAATAGAGTTTGAAGAAAGCTTCTATGAGAAGTTGCATTACAATGCAAGATGCATGGAAACGGAAATGAAAAAATTCCATCTGTTATGTATTTTCTCCATTAATTTTCTTGGATGGAGGCAGTACTTTATCAAATTGCTGGAGGGTTGTGATCTGTTGGGCTGGCATGCATTGCTGTCAAGCTGAGGGACTGCTATTTTTGAGGAGAGCTGGGGAGCATTAGGGTTGAAGGGAAAAAACCAGTGAAGGGTAGCAGTGTGATGTAGCACCAAAAGTAAAATGCGAGAAGAATAGAGTATGGTTGAATAACTCTAGGAATCACTCTTAGAAACCCTAGGCTTCACACCAAGGGCTCTTTGTATCACACAAAGAGATTGAAATAACTTTAGGAATCACTCCTAGAAACCCTAGGCTTTACACCAAGGGCTCTTTGTATCATACAAAAGGATTGAATAACTGAATTAAGCTCCGCAAAATGCAAAAACTTCACACCGTAGGGATCTTTGCATCTGCAAGGCATTTGTATTTGCTGGAAATTCTTCATTCATTATTCGTTCATTCCATTGATTCTTCAAGATTGCATACAACCATATATAGGTGTTTCTAGGGACTCACAACTTTAAGGAACTACCATTTAGTAAGATGTAACTTGGAACTAACAACTTTGGCTTGACTACTAAGTATGAACTCTTTGGAAAATAGAATATCACTAAGGACCATTGGAAAATAATGACGGGATGGTCTACTTTTCCTATAAGAAAAGAAGCTAAGAAGTTGTGGAAGGCGACTACATCTAGCCTCCTGCAGGCTGTACGGAAGGAAAGAAATAGGTAATGACATGATCTAAACTTCTCTCCAAATAGGATTAAGCACTCCTTCATTTCCTCATCACCTCCTCTTAGACAGCAGCTTGAATGAGGAAATTTTGCGCTTATGGTATTAATATTGCATCCGTAGTTGTCCCTGAGTTTTTGGTCGTAGGTAGTCTTTTTGCTTCTCTTGTATACAACCTGTATACCCTTGGTCTTAATACTGTTTTGCTAATATGCTTCTTGCCTGCAAAAACCCAAGGACCATTGGAAAATGACAACTAATGGAAAACAACAACCATTGGAAATGATACTAACTTATGACAATTGTCAACTAACCCATTTTTATGAGATCCTAACTAGGCCCCTTATCATCGAAGAGTTACCCAATTATGGTTGGGCTTTGGGACGCTCCGCCTTTTCTTTGTGATAAACTTTTTTTTAAAGATGGTTGCCACTTGTCTTCATCATAGTGGACTACTCCTCAAGTTATGCTTTTGTGGTTAAATAGGGGTTGAAAAAGAGGTAGCCTGATGCAAGGTCGAGCTATGCTATAGAACCTCTTTGGACGTTCTCGGGTATGCCGGATGTGTTATGAAGCATAGGAAAGAGAAAGGTTCTACTTTTCTTCTTAATTCAATAAATAATGATACAGGCCTACGTATTTATACATGAATGAACACAACTCAAAAGGAATGAAGATAAAATACAAAAGGAACAAAAATAAATTCTGAAGAAGGAAAGGTCAGGAAAGCGTTTAGTGTACATGGTGTAATCAAGATTTGTAAATAATTTGTAAATAGAATAGGAGAATTATTTTAAAATCCCTTGGTGAGGTATTCGATTAGATGGATTTTATGATTGGGAATAAGTTAGTTCCCTATTATGTCTCTTGTTTCCTATTTCTTCTCTTGTAGTCCCCTATGTGTATAGTCAATCTAATATACATAAATTATTATTTTTCATCCCATATTTCATGTCATGGTATCAGAGCAGTAGGTTTCTAAAACCTGGGCATCATTTTGGCCTTAATTTTCATTTTTCTGGCCTTCATAGTTGGATTTTTTTAGTCATGTTTTCTTTCTCTACTCTGTTTTTTGAAGGCAAAACAAAGTATTTCACGTGTCCTTTTTACCAGCCTTTATTGTTGCTAGTTTTTTTTTTTTTTTTGACATGCCTTAATTCCCAAGAGATTCGCTTTTTTTGTGGAAGATGTCGGAGGTTGGCAGTGATGACTCTTTACCTTTGTCGGGGGTGTTTGATCTCAGCCGCTGAGTGCAAAATATTCGGCGCATATAGAATTTGGATGGAAAGAGATTCTATGATTCCTAGATTAGCCACATTATGTTCTTGGCTATGGCAGGATATTTGGGACCTTGTCTGACAAGCGTGTTCAAAGCTAGAGATCTTGGTACCAGTATATGAAGATCAGTGAAGATGATTCGCTGCAAAGCAACGGGGAAATGCATCCCGGTTGCGGATTATGCCCGATCAATTGAAGCTTTATAGCGAACAGTCATTATAGAGATTGATAAAACCGTGTCACGAGGATGCCCATTTGTTCTAAAGTTTCATTAGCAAGGCGAGTCTATGATTTTCTTATTGGGCCTAACCCATAATTTGATCAAGCGTGAATCTAGATTCTTGGCAAGCAAGAGGTTACGTGTTTTAATGAGGTGGTGCGATTCGAGGCAAGGAAAATGGAAGGAGAGTTATGCTTGAACCCATGAGCCTTGGATGGATCGGTGGTAAAATCGTCTCCAAAGAAAGGGAAAAATGATGCACTAAGCACTTGCATTAGGGCAATGGTGGAAGGAGAACGAGGAATGATCTTTGGTGCACCTGCGAAAACCCCGAGGAACCTGAGAAGTGTTGGAAAGTGAATGGTAAGACAAGAGTGCGAATGGGAAACTTAGTGGAGCGACAAGGCCTGGCACACTTGGCGAGGTAGCCCCAGCGAGGAAAATTCATGATAGGTGGGTTTAATAATGAAGAAATGGAGAAGCTGAGAAGCTTATTGGGATCCCTCGACAAACCTATTGGAGCTTGTTCTTTGGCTCTTTCAGGTACACTTTCATTCTCTTTTGGCATAAGCCTGAGAAAGCGGGTTTTATGAGTGATTGGAGTGAAAGACTCAGTGCCACAGAATCATATGACATCAAAATCTCAACTTTTTCCATACCTATACTCCAAGCACAAATGTGAGAAAAATGCAGTGTGATGGCTCTTTAGAAACATTGTTGTAGGTTCGAGACATATACATCCACCTACCCTTATCCTTAAAAATGTCCTCCATGTACCAAAATTGTCGTGACCTTGTTTTAGGTGAAGACACTCGTGATAACCCAAATGTTGTGCTATTTTCCCGCTACTTGTGTGTTTTTCGAGACGGGCTCGGGGAGGAGGATTGGACTTGCTGGGAAAGGAGCGGTCTTTACCACCTTAAATCATCTCGAGAAAACTAGTGATAATTTATCAACATCTTTTCGGTTCCTCGAATAAGATACCATATGGTTGTATCACCTATGTCTAGGTCATCCATCTTTTAGGGTTTTAAAGGTCATGTTTCCTTATTTGTTCCAAGGATAAGATATTTTTGAGTTTCATTGTGAAACTTGTGAATTGGCAAAACATAATTGTGTATCTTTTCCTATTAGCAATAATAGAAGTTCACATCATTTTCATTTGATTCATAGTGACATATGGGGTCCTTCGACTATACCTAATGTTTTTGGGGCTCGTTGGTTGTATCCTTAATTGATAGTGGTGCACTTGGGTTACATGGATTTTCTTCTTAAACAAAAATATGATGTTAACATTGACATACCTAATTCCACTCAATGGTTAAAAACCAATTTGGGGTTAAAATAAAAGCTTAGGACGGAGACAATGCTAGAATTACTTCAACCAGATTTTGTCTACTATTTTTCAATCATAGGGCATTCTCCATCTGACTCGTCATGTTATCTTAGGGGTGACAATTAGTGTTAGCAATTAGTCCAAGCTACAAGTATTCGTCAGTTTGATCAACGAATACGACACGGATAATGATCGTGTTACAAAATGAAATTTAAACACGTTGATTATTGTCGGGTGACACGATTAGACCCGCTATAACAGACTATTAATTGAACAAAATTATTTTCATAAAAATTTAAAAACATTATTCTCATTCAAAACCGGGAAAATTACCTTCCAACATCTAATTTGTTATACAGCATGAGCTTTGAATTTATTTTGAATAGATTTTTAATAAATAAAAAAAAGCGCAAAAAGCAAAAATTAAAATATATGACCCGCAAGAAATGATGAGATTTGATTATGCCATTGCCACAAGAATATCAAGCATGACAACAAAAAAAGAATTTAATGAAAATGAAAAACTTGAAAATAAACTCTTCCTTGGCCACAGTCCTCATCTAATTCCCATTGTATTGCTTCCACATCTTCACAGTATTATCAAAGACATCATAAACCATCTTACGAACAGTCAGCGAGATAAGGCCTAACAGCACGAACATTCATGAGGCTGAAAAATACGAATTCTCTGAAAGGGGAGAACTTTTAGGGTTTGAACAGAAAAAAGAAAAAGGAAAAAAAAAGGGGATTCGTTTGACGAGCAACATAAAGGGTGCTGATTAGGTGAAGAGCCCAGAAAGAAATTGAAAAACTTGGAGTAACCCATGGAGAAGAGACGAAGAACAGATGATCCAATAAAGAGAGAAAGTATGGGGAAAGAGGAGTGAACAGTGGAGAAAGTTTAGGGTTTGGGGAAAAATAACTATTTATATCATGATTACATGTTATTACATATTTGCCCCTTTGTCTTATAATAACTTTCATATGTTTTTTGGTAATTTCGATTAAAGATATTAAATCATATAATTAATGGGTTATTTCGGGTTATCTAATTTGACACGAAAATAACACGTTTATTAAATGGGTTGACACTATTTCAACCAAAACACGATTATAGTTAACCCAAACTCGCAAAAATCGTGTCGTGTTGATGAATCATGTCAAAATTTTACAATCTGATTCAATACACGACAAAATGGGAATTAGCCCAGAGAGGGAAAAGATGAGACATTGTAACCTGACCGAGCCTTACTCTTTCGAGGAATGTTCCTAAGTTGTATTGAGTGATTAACCTTCTTGCCATGTACTTGATAAATAGAATTCCCTCACAATTAATTGACAAAGTCCCATGGGGTGTAAGAGTTTCTATCCACACTTGAACCTCAAATGTGCTCATAATTATTTAGGTGCCTTGCATTTTGTTCATGTCCACGACCCGACATAGAAACAAGCTGAATCCCAGAGCCATAACTGTAATTACTCATTGCTTTCGAAAAGGTTACAAATGTTACAGCTGACAGAGAAAATCTTACCTCTACGGATGTCACCTTCACAGCAGGCCTTTTTTCCCCGAGTCCTCTCTTCGGGGAGATTTCGATGATGGAAGGTAGTCTTTGTGGAGTCCTTTGAACCCCTTGGCTTCTCGTATCTGACCCTGTAGTGATGAAAGGGCACAGTCATCGAACCAATCACTGGTCTTTGATTCTACCATTGAACCCAGTATGTCCTACATTCCCTTGGTGTCACTCATGATTTTCCCATAGTTTCCTAAGGTGTTAAGGAAAGGCCATTCGGAACCAATGGATCCTGAAGTCAACTCGGACCACAGGAATGAAATCATGGTAGATCGGACCCACCTTTACATACCTGACTTGGTGAAAAACTTGATCCTCACATCCCACCTCACTATGTGTCTCTTAGCGAGTTATGCCAGCCCAGAATTTCATTATGAGTCCTAAACACCACACTTATCATCCCAGTAACAACATTTTTACGAGGCATTGACAAAAAGGAATGGAAGGATCTTGTGAGAGAAGAAGATGAGTGCATTAGAAAAGAATAAAACATGGAAGATCGTTGAAAGAGCTGAAAGGGAAAAACATTGTTGATTGTAAATTGGATTTTCATTGAAATATATAAGGGTGATGGATCTCTTGAGACATAGAGAGCAAGATTAACTAGCCAAAGGAATTTTGCTGAACTTATGGAGTTGCTTGCATCCAAAGAGACTTTTGCTCTAGTTGCAAAATTAATCTTTGTAAAATCCTATTGTCATTGGTTGCCTAATTGGCGACTCTTCTTGTATGATGTATGATATTAGAATGCATTTCTTAAGTAGTGATTTAGATGAAGAGATTTACACTTAGACATCCAGGGATTTGAGAACAAGTACAAGTTGTCTGAAGTTGAAAAGGCCTTTATGGGCTAAAACAATCTCTAGTACTTGGTTTGAGAGAGATTTGCAAAAGTCATGAAAGAGTTTAGGTACAAACAAAGCTAAGGTAATAGCGCTCTCTTCATTAAGCCTCAGGTTGCGGGGGAATGCTTGCTCTTCTTGTCTATGTTGATGACATCATAGTGGCGAAAATGATGAGAAGAGAAGCGTGAAGTGAAGCGGGTGTAGGTTTGAGATAAAGGAATTAAGGCGTACTTCCTCGGTATTGAGGTGGCATATTCTACCTGAGGATCTTCATCTCGACAAAAGTATGTAGGCGGTTGTGGCGGAAACGGGAAGATTGGGTGTAACTACCCCCGATGGATCAGGCTCCTGAAGTTGGGAGAAGCTAGAGAAGAACCGGTGGTGGATAAAAGAATGTCTTGGAGGAGAATTTGGTTGGTAGGCTCATGCTACCTTGCTCACACTCGGCCGGATCCCTTTGCTCGAGGAGCGTGATCGGTCAATTCATCATGATCGAGAGAACCTCATCTTGAGGCGCTACGGGGTGTTGTATTACTTGAGGCAACCTTGGGAAGAAATTTTGTTCAAGAAAGAGCGATACTCTTGCTCTATGTGAGCGTGATATTCATATTAAGCGAATCCTATGAGCTTGAGTTTTTTTAGGAGAGTTGGTGGGTCTAAGCAGTGGTATCGAGGCTTGGTTTGCGGAGGTCTTGGGTTCGAATCCTCTGAAATTTGTTTAATCGTGTTTATTTAAAGTCCATAATGGACTCTAACTCTCCACGTGCGTGGGTATGGGGCCATGTGCGTGAGGGAGGATGTGTCGTATTAAGCCACAATCTTCCTGAGCAGGCTTTTAGGAGAGTTGGTCATTTAACACTCTAGAAGCATACACTGACGTTGACTATGCAGGTTCCATAGTGGATTGAAGATAAACTACAAGGTATTGTACTTTTCTTGAAGGTAATATGGTAACATGGAGAATTAAAAAGCAAAATGTGGTAGCAAGGTTGTTTGTGGAGGAGGAATCGAGATTTAGAGTAATTTAACTCGGGTTGTGTGAACTACTTTGATGAAGATTGATACAGATGATTTAGCGAGAATCGAAGTGGGATGATCCTATGTGTGTGACAACAAATTCAACTATCAATATTACTTTCATGTACTATCTGACACAATAGGACAAAGCATTGTGGGGATTGATGGACATTTCATCAAAAAAAAATTGAAGGAAGGAGTAGTGTGTATGTCCTATGTTCCATTAGAACATCAATTAGCTGATATTTTAACAAAAGGGTTGAATAGTTCAATGTTTCACGATCTTGTATTCAAGCTAGGAATGGAAGACATCTGTTCCTCAGCTTGAGGGAGTGTTGAGCTGTAAATAGGCTGTAATCAAGCTCTAAATAAGCTGTAAATAGCATAGGAGAATTATTTAAAATCCCTTAAATTGAGGGATTTAGTTAGATAGTTTTATGATTTAGGAATAAGTTAGTTCCCTATTATGTCTCTTGTTTCCCATTTCTTCTCTTGTAATCCCTTATATAAATAGTGTGTATAGTCAATCTAATTTACAGAAATTATTATTTTTCATCTCATATTTCGTGTCAAAAACCATAGGATATTCCATGGAATATTATTAATAGAATATGCTATATTGACCTCCTTGAGTTAGACATCTAAGTTATATGCCGAGCTTATTACAAATATCGTAATCTCTCGAACCTTTGAAATTTGATAAAATGTCTCCTAGTTGGTCACTTGAGTTATTAGTAGTCATACATCGATGCAATCTTCTCTCTAATGGCGTGATGATCAGCTAATATGCTTGGTCCTCATGAAGAACGGGGTTGGATGCAATGTGTAAAATTTGCTTAGTTATCATGCCTGAGCTTAATTTATTCGTCATTCAAATCTTAGCCCATGAAGAAGGTGTTTTAACGATATGAGCTCACATGTTGCCAAAGCCATGGCTTGGTACTCGGCTTCAACACTAGATCGGGCTACTAAATCAGGTTTCTTGCTCTTTTAGGATATTAGGTTGCCTCTAGTAAATACACAATACCCTGAAGTGGAGTGTTTGTCTTCCGATGAGCCTGCCTAATCAATATCACAATATCCAACAATCTAGGTGTGATCTCTTTTTTCTTATAACATCCCTTAACGGTGTTTTTTGTTTTTAATATAGCAATCTGAATCCACCAAATCTCGGTGGTATCACATAGTGATTACGAAGCCCACGACAAGCGCACTCACAGGAAAAGAAATGTTTGGTCGAGTGATGGTGAGGTAGTTCAATCTTCCCACAAGTCATCGATATCTCCTTGGATCTTGTAGAGGCTCCTGCGTCTAGTCTGAGCGATATTGGATCCCGTAGATATCACACATGTTTCTGTCCCAGCATATTGTTTCCTCCCGGTCTATCAAGGCATTACTTTCCTGGGACATAATCACATTGGAATTAGGCGAGGTTATCTTGTCCAGGAAAGTGCTTGAGTTCCATGAGTCTTTTGTCACGAAAGTAATTTAAAGATGTGTTGTTTTAGCTTCCGAATTTCATCTTGATCATTGCTGTAATAACAATGTCGTCCACATAAACAATCAGATTGATGCATTACCTTGAAGTTGTATGATGATATAAAACAGAGTGGTTGATGTGCTCTGAGTCATGCCAAACTCCTGAATCACAAAAGCTAAATCGACCAAATCAAGCTCGAGGAGACTGCTTAAAGCCATATAATGAATGATGTAGCCTGTATATCAAACCAGACTCCCTTTGAGCAACAAAATTAGGTGGTTGCTCCATATATACCTCCTCTGCGAGGTCGCCATGGAGAAAGACATTCTTAATGTCCAAACGTCTGAGAGGCTTGAGAGATCTCATAGTGGCCATGGATAGGAGAAGGCAGTAAGCCATCTTGGCTCTGAGAAAAGGTGTCATAATGTCGAGGCCATATATTTGAGTATACCTCTTGCGACAGAGCTAGTACTTGGCCAGTTCACGGCCATTCAGGACGATCTTAATTGTATAAACCCAGCGATGACCGATGGGGCTGCCGATGGAGTAAGGTGTTTAGATCCCAATGTGCTAAGTAGAATGTCGCGGCCGTTCCTCAACCATTGCCTTTTCGATCGGGATGAGGAGAGGACCTGTGCACATTTTTGGGAAGAGAAGCGAAGACGAGGTGGAAGCAATGGTGAGATGGCAGATAAATTAAGAAATTATAAATGGGGATGAGGGTTGCGAGAAGAGCGAAAACCTTTCGGGAAGAGCGATGGGAGAGATCATTAGGAGATGGCAAGACCGACATTGTAGAGGAAGGCGCCATAGGAGATTAGTCAATTGGAGGCTTGGTGTCAGTACGTGGGTGGCGGTTATAAACTTGAAATGGTTGAGGTGGAGTAGCCGGAGGCACATATGAGGAATGAAACGAGGATAGAAGGTAGAGATGGGAACATTGGAATTGGGTAGGCGAGTGATAGGTACGAAGATAGAAGAATTGTCAACAAAATTGACATCTGCAGATACGAAGTATCGATGTGTATAAGGAGAATAACATCGATAACCTCGTTGATCGGAATAACCGAGAGATGCGCCGTGACCTTAGTTGAGAATTTGTCTTGGCGGGAGTAGAATATGGACAAAGCGAACCTGACAATACTACAGGGAAGGCGAAGGAGGTTGGTTAGGAAAAATGATGGAATGATAGATCTGATCATGTAAGACGGATGGTGACATATGATTAATCATATAATGAGTGGATAAGATAGCATCCCCCTAAAAACATTGAGGAACCTTATGATGGAGTAGGAGAGGCGGTTTCAACTTGACCAGCGGTTCTTGTGCTCAAATAACTCTATTATGTGAGGAGTGTAAGCCTGAGAAAAGCGATGAATCCCGTGAGGACATAAAGGAGGAAAATGGTGCAGAAAGATATTCCTTGGCATTATCACTTCGTAGGATACAAATTGAAGCATTAAATTGAGTTCAAATTTTAGCATGAAACTTTTGGTAAATGGAGAATAACTCAGCATGAGTTCTCATTAAAAATAACAAAGTACATCGAGAATAATTATTTATAAACGTAACAAAGTCCTGGAACCCTAAGGTAGAATTAGTCCGAGAAGGACCCCAAATATTAGTGTGGACAAGCTCGAAAGGAGAATTTGTTCTTTGATCTGGGCGCTTTGGGAATGTGACACGAGTATGTTTTCCAAGTTGACGTTCACACACTTAGTGAGAGCGAGAAGCGAAGAACCATTTTAAAAGCTTGAAATGTTCGGATGACAGGCGTGAATAAGGCGGTATCAGGTGGAAGTGCAAGCGGTGAAAGATGGCGAGATGAAAGAGACCCTTAAACTCATGTCTATTCGATCATCCTCCCGTACTTTAGTGCGTAATGTAAGCTTGAGTTATCAGAAAAGGTAATAAAACAATTAAGGTTACGAGTCAACATACTGATGGAAATCAGATTAAAAGGAGAATCAGGAACATAAAAGATAGAAGTAAGGGGTAAGGAAGGGAAGGGTATCTTTAGGCAGATTCCTTTAACTATATTTGAATCCGTGCTTCTAAAAGTAACCATGGGTAAGGAGAAGTAAAGGTAAAGAAGAAAAAATGTCCTTATTGCGGAAAGGTGATAAAGGCTCTTAGACTCGAATCTAGGGTCGGATAAGATGTGAAGGCAAATAGAGCATTATCGGTCTAGAAGCTGACAGTCTGAGTGTAGATTTGGATGCTTGAATGCTGCGGAGGTACTCCCCATTTAATTTCTCAGATGTAATTACATCAAATGCAACAAAAATGGGAGAAAAGATTGAATCTTTAGTAGTCATAGAAACCACAAATTAAGAAACCACGACTATGAATGGATGAAACACAACTTCCAGAGGGGGCAAAACAAGTCCCAAAATCCTACAGATGTCGTTGAGAGTTGGAAAAATTAAGAAAACCTAGAAAAGTGCAGCTGCTGGACACAAAAGAGAGAAAAAAGTGTTGATGCATGCTTCAAATAGCGAACTAGGCAGCTAGGAGTGGAGATTGGAGGCTGGCGATGCTGTTAGTGGCGGCGCGTCGCCAGAAATTCCCCCATGCGCTTGCGCGTGGGCAGAAGCTCTGTGAAGGAATTTTGCATGTGATGGCATGTGGCCGATTTGCTGCCGGAGATTCTTCCTCCGATGGGTAGATCTGACCTCGGCGACTCCAATGGTATGGTTATCGGCCGGAGATGAGGTTGTCGGAAAAATTTTCCAGCAGGGAGGTGGTCTGATGGCAATAGACGGTTCCAGAGCTTCTCGCTATGAAGGTGCAGTGGCTGGAGTAAGGCACATCCATTGGATGGATTTTCGGAATTGAAAACACGGTGAAACCCTTACCTGAACTTTCCATGGCTTTGATACCATGTGAAGCAATAGGAAGAAAAGGTTCTACTTTTCTTATTGAGTCAATAAACAATGATATAGGCCTACATATTTATACGTGAATAAATACAACTCAAAAGGAAGGAAGATAAAATACAAAAAGAAGAAAAATAAATTATTGAGAAGGAAAGGTCTAGCCGTCTAGGAAAGGAAAACCATAAGATATTCCATGGAATATACATAGAATATGCTATAATATTCAACATGTTCATTGAGATATTGTCTTAAGGGGGGTTGTCTGTGCTTTGGAATCTTGGGCACACTGATTTTGAAGGATGCGCGATGATGTAAAAGTGGTGGAATTGATTTTGTTTATGTTCCTTCCTCTTTGATGCAACCATGTGTAACATAAAGACTGCAGAGTTTTCAATTGTAAGATCTTGTTTCTCAATATTTGAGGTATTGCAGCATAGTGATCTAGGCCAGTTGTCCATTAGAAGAAGACAGAATCGTGCTTGATCTGGGATCAATAGTCAATAGATCATCCCAATGGAGAGTCCTAAGGACTTCCTGATGGAATGTTCCTCGATTATTAAAAAAAAAAAATACACTAAGTGCTTTTGGGATGTAGCATTACCTACTTTGTGGGATGTAGATGAAGTGCTTGTTGTTTAACCTATTTAGGTATCTGCTGAGGAGGTAAACCTAGGGTTCTCACACTTTTGGGGCCCTGATGTTGACAGTCTCCTAGGAAGGCTTAATGGGTGTAAAGGGCTTTATTAGCTTTAGACATATGCTTATTCATCTTGCCCTATCACATCCATAGGTCCCACCTCTCTACTTTTAAGATTCTTGGATTCCCAAAGGTTCAGGGTCTTCCTTTAGGTTGGTGAAGTATGTGGGCTGACTAGATTGCATGTTTCCTCACTAAGAAAGAAGTTACTTCAGGGAGTTATTTTGTTGAATACTTCATTCCCTTTCTTGTGTTTTTCTTTCCTTCCATGGGTTCCTTTTAGGGTCTTTGTTGGGGTCCTCACTTGTTAGTGTATGTCTTTTTATTCGCATATGGCTTGCTTGAAGAGTAGCTTATCCATTCTTGTAATGTTTCTTCTTTTAGTGTGATAAACTGTCTTCTCGTGACCTTCAAAGAAGGGAAAACAGTAGATTTTTGCTGCATCTTTTAGTTCTGCTGTTAAAAGAAAAACATGACTGCTAAATATGGAGGGAAGTGGGCTTATGTTTTTTATTTTCTTTTAACAATCTAGGAAGAAGTTGATTTTTGCTGCATCCTTGGATTTATATTTTCTGGTTGTGGTGAATGTGAGTTGCAGGTTTTTGTAATGACCCCGCAAATCTTACTGCGTAGTTTGAACCACTGCTTTATCAGAATGGAGCTAATTTCACTTCTGATATTTGATGAATGTCATCACGCACAAGTTCGAAGCAATCATCCTTATGCGGAAATCATGAAAGTATATAGCTTGTTCAACATTTTAATTATCATACAATTCTTTGTTCATGTTCTCCTTTCATGTTGGTGTTCTCTAATTTGATGAAACATATACTATCTTGATAATTGCACAGGTCTTCTACGATTCCAAGTTAACAAAACTACCTCGTATATTTGGCATGAAGTGCATCTCGGTTGTAGGAAAGGTATCCCTGACTTTCCATTTTGAATCCAAAACAAAATTCACTAATACTAACTACTAAGTTAGAAAATGAAATTGTTCCAAAATATACAAATTCTAATAAAAGATACGTATATAATACCACGCCTGATATTTGAGAATCGATTTGGATATTAACCCCAAAATATTATCTGGTTTATTTCCTT
This sequence comes from Tetrastigma voinierianum, assembly GCA_016808115.1. NCBI lineage: Eukaryota > Viridiplantae > Streptophyta > Magnoliopsida > Vitales > Vitaceae > Tetrastigma > Tetrastigma voinierianum. The sequence goes on from JAEQBH010003991.1 coordinate 169,262, forward strand.
CATTTATTGTGCATTATTTTCATTCTCTTTTGTACTTTATTTCTTTTCTTTTTGTGTCTTCCTGATGTACATAAATACCTAGGACCTATACTGTATTTTACTGATTCAATAAAGAAAAGTATTCTTTTCTTCTATCATTTCACATGGTGTCAGAGCCAGTTTGGGCTAGGGTTTCGCCTTGTTTTCTCTTTCGGCAACCCATCTTGTGGCCGTGTCTCCCTCCTGCCACCCCATCTTCATCTGGCTACGAAACCCTCTGCCTCGTTAGAACCACATACGCGAGAAATTTTTTTCGATTGCTCCCAACTGCGGTCGGCGACCCCTACCATCAGTGCATTGCGACTTGATCTGTTTGGAAGAAACTTAGTGGCAATTGGTGGCGTGTCTCCATCTTTCCGTTTTCCTCCTCGGTGTTCTCACGCCCGGTGGGCCACTTTCGTGATGCGCCTCCACCTGTAGACTTGTTGTGGTCGTGACGCCCTTCTCTAGTCCTGTTTGAAACTTGTAGATGTGTTTTTGCCCTTTTTTTTTTGTCTTTGATGGACTTTGAAACCCTAGTTTTTTGCCTGCATCTCCTCCTTTATTTTCCGGTCACGACCTCTTTAGGCTTGGAGTTGTCGGTGCTCTGCGAAGGTGTCCTTCCGCAATCTCTAAAGCGTGATTTACGATTTTTCGCTTCATGGTTGACAAAGGGAGCTCATCCACACCTTTGGGAGTCATTCTTACACCCAATGAGTATAAGGAGTACCACCACCTCACTCAGGCAGCCAAATTTGCATCCATTTCGTATGTTGTTCAGATCGGTAATGCCTCTGCTTGCCTTTCACATTAATTTGAACCTTGGATTCTTGACTCTAGAGCCTCTGATAATCTTTCTGGTAATAAGAATTTGTTTTCTTCCCTTACTATTACATTACCTTTACCTATGATTATTTTAGCTAATGGATCTCAAACCATGGCTAAAGGAATCAGTTCGCCATGTCCTCTTCCTTCCGTACTCCTTACTTATGTTCTTTATGTTCATGATTCTTATTTTAATATGAATTTTATCAAGAAGTTTACTTGTGACCTTAATTGTTTGATTACATTTTCTGATAATTTGTCACATTGTAGGACCAGAGTATGGGGAGGACGAATGACATAGGATATGAGTTTCAAGGACTATTTCATCTTAGCTCGCCTTCATCTTCCACTGCTTGCACTTCCATGGATACTCCTCTCCTTCTTCATAGTCACCTTAGTCTTCTGAATATTTCCAAATTTCGGATAATGGTTCCTCGCTTTTATAGTTTGTCCTCAATTGAGTGTGAATCGTGTCGGCTTATGAAACATACTCGTGTCCCATTCCCTAAGCTCCTAGATCAACGGACAAAGTCTCATTTTGAGCTTGTTGACACTGATGTTTGGGGTCTTGCCCAAACCGAGTCTATTTTGGGGTTTTGGTACTTTATTACTTTTATAGATAATAATTCTCGTTGTATTTGTCTATTTTTAATGAAAACTCGAGCTAAGTTATTCTCTGGCCTGCAAGTTCCATGATGAGTTCAGCTCAAATTTAATGCTTCAGTGCGTATCTTCACGAGTGATATTTGAACATATCTTTATGGACCATTCTCCTCCTTTTTGTCCTCACGTTGGATTCTTCATCAGTCATTTTGCGCTTATACTCCTCAATAAATGGGTAAAATTTGTATAGCGTCATTGGTTGAAACCTCTCGCTCTCTTACTCCATCATAAGGTTCTCGGCGTTTTGGGGGGGGATGCTACCTTAGCCATGATTTGATCAATCGAAGCCTTGCGTCGTCTAGTCTTACGCTGATCAAGTCCCTCATTCCATTATTTTTCCTAACCAACCTCTCTTTTGCCTTCCCCCTCGTGTTTATTGTTGTATCTGTTTTGTCCATATTCTTACTCTCGGGCAAGACAAGCACTCGGCCAAAGCCATGAAGCGTGTCTTCCTCTGTTATTCCTAACTTCAACGACGTTATCGCTGTTACTCTCTTTATACACATTGATACTTTGTGCCTCTTAGATGTCGCGCTTTTTTGAAGCTGTATGTTTCCCCGTCCCTTCCCCTGAATTACGGTGTCACATCTCTGCTCCTTTTCCGTTCCCGATACCTCATCTACACTGCAGCTGCCCTCAACCATTGTGGGTTTATACTCACCGTTCGCATACTGACATTGGGCCTCCACCTGACTCATCTCCTATGGTGCCTTCCTCCAAGACGTCGGTCTTGCAGTCTCACGATGATCTTCCCATTGCCATTCGGAAAGGTACTCGTTCATCTCGTAACTAGCATCTTATTCATAACTTTCTGACTTATCACCACTTATCTTCACCATATTCTGCATTTATTTCCACCTTGTTTTATGTTTCTCTTCCTAATTCTGTGGAAGAGGCTCTCTCTCATATGGGATGGAAACATGACTGCTCTCCTAGCACATGGGACCTAGTCACCTTACTTGTTGGCAAGTC